>JACEGR010002377.1:0-130777 GCA_014170235.1 Listronotus bonariensis
TTTATTTTGAAATTTTGTACCTTACAAAAAAATAACACATAGAAAAGAACATAAATTCTTAAAGGAAATTTAATACTGTTCAAAAAAAAAAAAAATCTTAATTTGAAAATGTTTTTAAATTTGTTGTTTTAAAAGGTATTTACAATTTAAATTAAAGTAAAAATAAAATACTGGTTTTTTCTTTTTACACCTCATAACTTTTTTATTTTTGAAGATTTTTTAAATTCTGTAAGTTTGTGTAAAGCAGTTTTAATTATTAACAAAAAACCTATACCCAAGAAAAACAAATAAATATATATATATATATATATATATATATATATATATATATATATATATATATATATATATATATATATATATATATATATATATATATATATATATAGCAACAAAGTAATGCAAGATGTCGAATTGTGGTTTTTACTAGTAAGTTTGCCTTAAAATTTAAGCGTCGCAATTTGGGGCCAATTTTTTGTAAAGCATACAGAAGCATATGCTTTTTTTTGTAAAAAGCGTCGAATTTGGCCCACTCTGTACATTTTTTGTTAGGTTTTTTTATTATAAATGTGCATAAAAAAATAACCAATGAAAAAATTAACGGTAAGCAAACTAATGTTGCCAAACTAAGCTTATCACATATAACAAAGTACGTTAAAAATTGTATTCTTATTAGTAAATTTGTTATAAAAAAACACATGAAATGTCGTGGCATTATTAAATAAATAAACTAAAAACGCATTTTACTGTAAAAGTTAATTAAAGAAACAAATGTTTTTTTGCAATAAATATTTAACATAAATAGTTACTGCCACTTTTATTTTTTTATTTACACTTTTTTGCGTTAATTCTGCCTACAATTAAAATAATGGCCATATAAAAGGGCAATATATTTTCCCATATCCTTTATCTGAAATATTATTCAGCATTTAACAGTAAAACATAAACCAGAAATTCTTTTGTGTCACGCAAACTGGACATTTTAAAAATTATTGCCTCAGTCGAAAAGAATTAATAATTGTCCTTATTCGAGAAATGCAAAAACCATAATTTTTAATTTAAAATCTACTATATCTTTTTTTTTAATGGTAAAATGCTATTAATAAATAGTCTTATTTATTACAACTCATATCCACGTGTTTCAAAAGATATATAGGGTGTCCCACCGGGAACTGCCGCGATCGACTTCTCGAAAAATACGCTTTGGAAAATTTTGAAAATTTGGTGGTGGAAAAACCTTTTAAAGTCAGTGGGGAGATACAACTAAAATATTTTTACAGCTCCACCACTTCCAGGTTTACCGAAAGTTTATATCAACTTCCTCATTTTAAATAGAACACCCTACATATTATTTATTTTTTAGATTCTACGAAAAATTCTAAACGTAATTTATGTATAATGTTCAATATCTAAGTCCAACCAGTTTTAACCTATTTTAAATCTTTTGTCAAAAATGACGTTTGCAAGCCATTACATAACCATCAATTTCTTCTTAACAAAAGCCGTTTATATAAGTTGGGGTTGGGTTTCTTGTAAAGACAGAACTTCTTTAGTAGACTGTATTGATATTTTCACAAATAATAAATACAGATTGGTCAAAAATAATTGTTAAAAATTTTAACGACAAAAGCCTTAAAAGTCAATTTTTTAAATTGAAACCCCTGTCTTTTATTACCTTATCCTATGAGGCATTAAAAATAAGGGTGAGTTTGTATAAAGATGTCTATTCCAAAAATTTATAGTTTTTGAAATATTAACGATTTAATATTAATCTATTCTATCTGCATTTAAGTACGGGTAGGTACGGGGTAGTTGGCTGTGACGCCCATTTTGTTGTCAAAGCCAACTAGAAGCCAAACTAAGCCGTATTAAAAGCATGTTACAATAGATAAATAAAAGATTCTTAATATTTAAGAATTTTTGGAATATACATCCTTTTACAAACTTATCCTTATTTTTGACGCTTAGGGTAAGGTAAAAAAGATACGGCTTTTCATAAAAAAAGAAGATATTTAACAATTAACAATTTTTAATGATTATTTTTAACCACTCTGTATTCATTAATTGTGAAAATATCGATACAGTCTACCAAAGAAGTCCTTTTACAAGGAACCCAACCTTAACTTATATTGAAGGCTTTTGTTTAGAAGAAATTGATGGTTATGTAATGGCTTTTAAACGCCATTTTTCACATAAAATTAAAAATAAGTCAACAATGGTTGGACTTCGGTATGGAAAATTATACATACATTTTTAGAATCTTACGCAGAATCTAAAAATAAATAATACACTGAATTGTATCCGCAGTTGGTTTCTTGTGAAACATTTTTTAAATATTAATAATAAATAGAAAAAATTGCTTTTTAATGTTTCAATAATTATTAGAGCATTACTCTACAATTATTTCGCCTTTCTAGGGCTTCATCAAGAGTACTTCGTAGGTATACGTAAGTATAGGAAGTACTCTTGATGAAGCCCTAGAAAGGCGAAACAATTGTAGAGTAATGCTCTAATAATTATTGAAACATTAAAAAGCAATTTTTTCTATTTAGTATTAATAAATAAATAATATATAGGGTGTTCCATATAAAATAAAAATTTGACAATAACTTGCGGTATAACCGGAAGTGGTAGAGCTGCCAAAATATTTTAGTTGTATGTCTTCCAATAACTTTATAGTGTGACCAAATTTTCAAAATTTTCCAAAGCGTACTTTTAAGAAATCGATCGCGACAGTTCCCGGTGGGACACCCTGTTCTACAAACGCTACAAGTTCTATTTTTTTAATCGTTTTTGGTACACTATGTAAAGGTTTAAAAACTGTTTTTTTAAGTTTTACTTCTTTTATATATTTTGCATTAGTGCTTTGTTTTAATGTTCACTAGAACTTATTATAACAGTTATATGAATAAACTCAATGTAAAAGTAAGCGCCAAAATAACTAAGTAAACCAAATAGTGTATTATATAATAATATGTATTATTACAAATTCCGCCTTTACTATCTTTAGTTCATATGTCACAAAATTTAAAATATAATGGTTAATTAATTATTTTATTAAAAATAAACGAAGTTATTTTACTGTTTCTAAAAATGATAGTACTAGTTATTATACAAGGTGTCTTAAAAAATAATTTTCATTGGCAAGTAGGTTTTTTAAATAGAACACCCTATATATTTAAACAAATTTTGACTTTGTAAGAAATTCTACATCAAAAACATAAAACACACTATACGTCAATAGGAGCTGGTTTTTGAGATATCAGCAGTATGTTGATATTGTCATTAACAATTAAAAGTAAAGAAAAAAATATTTTGGTTTTAATTATTTTTAAATAATTCTGTCACTTTCAGTGTGACAAATAATAACGAGTAACTAATTACCTTTCATTGTAAGAACTTCTAATAAGCAAGTCAGCAATTTAGTTTATTTTAGACACATGTGTATTAAATTGCATTAAAAAACAACATTACGTCAATTATGGCGGGTTTTTAAGTTAGGTTAGTCAATATGCATCTAAAATAAACTAAATAGCTAACTTACCAATTCGTAGTTCTTACAATGAAAGCTAATTCATTAAGGCCCAGTTGTACAAAGCAGGTTTAAACTCAGTTCAACTGAACTGAGGTCAGGCCTGTGAACTTTCCGTAAAATCTCAATTTCTTTGAAGTCCTTGACACTGACAGCAATATTAAGATTTTACGGAAAGTTCAAAGGCCTGACCTCAGTTCAGTTGAACTGAGTTTAAACCTGCTTTGTACAACTGGGCCTAAATGTTATTATATTATTTGTTACTCTGACAGTGACAGAATTATTTAAAAATAATAAGATCCAAAAATATTTTTTTTTACACTTTTAGTAGTTACCAAGTAGTATATCAGCATACTGCTAATATCTAAAAAAACAGCAATAATGGACGTATAGTGTGTTATATATTTTTAATGCACAATTTAATGTAGAGTTTAAATTTGGTAAAATATATAGGGCGTTCCATATAAAAAACCCACTTGCCAATAAAAATCATGTTTTTAAGAAACCTTGTATAATAACTAGTACTATCACCAAAAAGAGTTAATCCGAATAAACATTTTTTAATTTAAGTTTATTTTTGTATCTAGTACAGGGGCGAAGTAATTTGGTGTATAAATAGAGTTGGGACACTTTGTATATTTTTCCTGGATAATTTGATTTTTTCAGACAAATAATTTCGAACTTTTTAAAAATTAAAGTTATATCAAAGTCCTGTCTTTCACGCTGATGTCCTGATAAGTTATTTATTTGCTTTTTCTGCATAAAAATATTTTTTAAAGTGTTTTTTGTTGTTGTAAAATATTTGGTCTATGTGACATGTGACACAATAGTGAAATAATGCGTCTTTTTTAATTATAGGCCCTTGACAAAGTGGCGATTTAGCAACGTAACGTTAGAATAAATACAATTGTGGTTTTATCTGCCTGTCTTTATCCCGCTTAATACTTCAATTTGTGCTATAAACTAAACTATAATATAAAAGAATAAAATTACAAAAAAATGCTTACGACACAACAAAATAAATAATTAGTTATGTTAACTTTAACTATTATTTGGCGGTTTTTAATAGTTTTTTAAGCAAAATTGTCGGATGACGGTCTTTTTTGATAATTGAGCAAAATCGCCGGCGGTCGTTTAGCCAGTGTCTTAAAAATAACATCGATGGTGGCATTACCGCGTTGTCTAAGAGATGCTGTGAAATGCAAAAACTTTATATTTCAATACTTGGAAAATGTGGACAGAACAGGGAAAAAATAGGTTAAACATTTAATAATCTAAATTAAAACTCACGACACAAAAATTTATAAAGAACTTTTATCGTGAATTCCAACCTCGACACTCGCGAGACTTCGTAGTATGTCAAAAAGATACAAAAAAATTGCTATAAAATAGCTTATTAGAGTAAAAATGCCTCAAAAATTAACAGTTATTACTTGATTCTACGATGTCCTTATGGAAACGTAAATCCTATAATAAACTATAAAAAGACGTTTGTTCTATAAAATGCAGGGTTAAACTATTTTTCCTGTGTGGTTGTGCCTATAGTCCTAAGAAAATTGTACACAACTTTGATACAATGGCTTCCTGTCCGATTTATTAAAAGTTGGTAAAAAGAAAAAGAAAAACATTTTTTATAGAATTTTTTATATCCCCGAACAGGCTAAGGAATGAAAAAAAAATTAAACTAAATATACATATTTTTTTATTTTAAATAGTAACTATTCAACCTAAGAGTCGTTTAAGTTAAAATTATTTTAAAAAATGGCATTCATATTGCAATATGTTAAACTTTATATTTTGTTAAAAGAATATGTTTAGTTTATTAACCCTTAATTAGGCGCGTAAAAAATATTACAGTAATTAGTTGCATGATGTATTTAATACACTAATAAATAGTTAAGAGTTAAAAAGCTACTTTTTTACAAATATGTACTAGAGGTACGAGTTTTATATTTAATATTCATTTATTAAAATTGTTTAACCTGTAAATTACTAAATTCTTATTTACAAAAGCAAAATATTACTTAAAAATACAAAAAATCGAAATAATTTTGTAGGCTTAAATGCATTGAGTTCAGTTTCATTATCTCTTAATTTTGTTTTTAGACTGGGAAATACTTTTATTATATGACATGCTTTTGTCTTCAGTGTTGTGCTGATGTATCTTATTATTTATTTTTAAAATACTACATAAATTTCATAAAAGGAATTATAAAAAATACTGCATTGAATAATATATTACATTAATAATAATAGCGCGATGTATTCTAGACTCCTTTTACAAACAAATAACGATGTTGCATAATCAAATACGACTTTTACTTAAAACCATTACAGTATATCAAATACATTCTTCTGCTAAGATACATGTATCCGTAGTAGAAGAAATGAAAATTTTTAACAAATAGTGATTTTGTTTTTGATTGGTGTACAAAATACACCGGCATGTCTAGTTAAAGGTTTCTGCGCACCTTGACTTATTTTCATTAAATAACTTATAAGTAATAACGCAAATCAGAGGGGCTAGTTAAAACTTACAACCTAAATACCTATTTATTGCGCGTAAATTTTGTTTTTTTCACAACTAGGGTTTTTATGATACACATTTTTTACTTTTAGGTTATTTTGTGTGTGTTAAACGAAATTTTGGTTTCAATATACTGTATGTCCTCGGATTGACATTACAATAGGACAAATGAACCAAAGGTTTAAATGTTTAAAAATGTCGTGTATGGCAACTGCTTTTCCTTCTTAAGAAACCAAGATTTACATTGAGAAATTTGTTTTGTTTTGTACAGCGGCTCCAAAAACTACAAATAGGCGAAAATGAATCAAGACAAAATGACCTTTTTTTTAATAATTCAGCAAACTGTTAAATAAAAAAAGGTTTAAAATTGAGTAAGGATCCCATATCTGAAATTTCACATAAAATAAACCAAATTTTGTTTCTGGTGTCATATTTTTTAAAATAATGTTTTACACCTCTTTTACGTAATTTACCAGGTTTTTATACATTACAATAATATAATAACAATAATTATTGTCAAAGTTTGTTAAATATATTTAAATACAAAAACATAAAACTAGGAAAATTACGTAAAATAGGTGTTAAACATAATTAATACAATTTAATAACAAAAACAGTTTTTTTGTTTATTTTATGTGAATTTTTAGATATCGGATCCCTATTTAATTCTTAACACCTTTGACATTTTGCTAAATTAGTAAAAATAAAAATAGTTTTTTCTTGTTTCCTTTTCACATTTTTGTAGTTTTTGGAGCCCTTGTACAAAACAAAGCAAATGTCTTAACGTTAATATTGTTTTTTAAAGAATATATTACCTTTTATTTTTGTTAAAAGTTGCTTATGGCAACTCCCTTATATTTTAACAGATTATTAAAAATCCTCCTTCATACGCCAAGCGTGAAATTTTCTTTAAAGGTGGTATACGATTTCGAAATTTTGGTTGGATTGGATGTAGATTTCTGATTTTTTTAGCCTTCACGCCCTATATAAATTTTATGTAAACTTGGATTTTACAGTCAATTCCAAGTAATTACATGTACAAAAATGTCTAATCACCTTTCTTATTTGACATTTTGCTAAATTAGTAAAAATAAAAGTAGTTTTTTCTTGTTTCCTTTTCACATTTTTGTAGTTTTTGGAGCCCTTGTACAAAACAACTTAACGTTAATATTGTTTTTAAAGAAGCAATAGCAGTCCATACATGATTTTTTTAACATTTAAATTTTTGATCCATTTGTCCTATTGTAAAGTCCATATAAATATTGAATAATGTAACCGTGTTGTATTAAATGTAAAGAATGTCAGATTAAAATTATTTAAACTTATATTTTGCTTTAGTATTTTAAATAAGATTTAGTGGTTTCTTAAATTAAAAGTTAACTAAATAAAAGAAGAAGCTTACCCAAAGACTACTTCTATTATGAAATAATAATTAAAAGGGGAGTATATTCTTAAAAAAATAATTTTGGTCTTTATTTTTCTTATTTAAAAAAATTGGTTTTAAATGTTTCTTTTTCTTGTACCCACACTGTTGTTTCCCCAATAGCCCTTGGTGCATTATCTAAGTTTCTTGTTTACACGGAAACCTACCTGTGTTGTTGGTTATTTGCGTTTGGCTGCGCCGTCATGGGTGAACGGGCCGGAAACATAGACGCTCTCGGGCTCCCAGTAAGCACATAGTCTGTAACAATATTTTTAGTAATAACAAACGGTATTTGTCTTTCACCTAAAAATTTTAAATTAAATCATTTTAATGTATTAAAATTCGTGCAATAACTACACCAACCAGTACCTAGGTAGTACTTATTTTAAAATAGCGTCCGTGGTGGAACTACCGGGTCGTCTAAAAGGTGCTGTGAATTGCAAAAACTGCATGTTTTAGTGCTTGGATAACGTTGACGGAACAGGGTATAAGATGGGTTAAACATCTAGTACCCCGGTCCTTACGGTATTTAGTCATAAGCCTTCGTGATATGTCACAAAGATTTTTAAAAACCAGCAGCAAGGATAAAAATGTAGTAAAAAAATATTTACCATTTATCTCTGCTATTACCAATTAAAATTAGGCGACTTGGCAACGTTGCAATTTTAATTTAGCCCTCTTATTGATTATTTTTTAACCCTTTTGGGGTACTATGACATTTTTTACTCATATTTGCTTGCTGTTGTATAATAGTATATTATGGGATGACTACTACGACTACGATATTTGAAGCATGAGCCGCAGGCGAGTGCTGTAAGTCATTCGAGAGGGAAATGAGAATTCTGTGCCAGTTGCATACTATAATTTTTTTACGACTATTGATATATTACTAAAAAATAGTCTAAAACAACTTTCTTCTAAATTTATATCAATACAAAAAATAAATTTAATGTTCCCAAATTGTGACAAAATATTTGTCAGCCATGACATATGCAAAATTATACCAACTACAGCTTTTTTATCGAATGTAATTGATTTTATTATTAGTTGACTTTACGTACCTTTAAGATATTTTTATACCCATTTATGACTAAAAAATGGTGACTTTCCATGAAGAGTCATTTTGAGAAAACGAGGTTGTCGAAAACATATACAAATTATCATATTTATCCACATTTAAAGCTTATGACGGCCGTGCGAAATGAATATGGGTAATGAGCGTGGGTAATGAGCGTGTGTAATGGGCGGGAGTATTAAAAATATCACATTATTAATAAATACATCTATAAACAGTCAAAGAAAAATTATTTTAGTAAAATAGGCTTTAAAATTATAAAGAAAAACCTTTCTGCCTCATTTAAAAGAGCGTAGCTTCCTTTAAAAGCATTTTTTCATAAATGTATATATTATCTTTATTTTTTTTTGTTAAAATTTGCTTATGGCAACTCCCTTATATTTTAACAGATTATTAAAAATTCCCCTTCATACGCCAAGCGTGAAATTTTCTTTATAGGTGGTATACGATTTCGAAATATTGGTTGGATTGGATGTAGATTTCTGATTTTTAGCCGTCACGCCCTCTATACATATTTCTGTAAACTTGTATTTTACAGGCGATTCCAAGTAATAACATGTAGAAAAATGCCGTTCCAAAATGTCATGTTATCGTACTTGGCGATTTCAATGTCCATAATAAGGACTGGCTAGGCTCTTCAAAAACTGACCTTCAAGGCAAAGCAGCCGAAATCTTCGCATTCAGTAATTCTCTTACCAACCTTGTTATGACTCCTACCTACTTTCCTAGAGTGCCAAATTATAGCTCAAACCCCTTAGATCTTTTTCTTACTTCCAACCCTGAACTTTATGAAGCATCTGTTACTGCCCCTTTAGGTCGCTCAAATCATGGCTTGATTACTGTATCTTACTCTGTACATCTGAGGTAAATGAATCCATGCCACCACGCACCGTATGGCACTACAACTCAGCCGACTGGGATGGCCTTAGGGACTTTTTCGCCACGTACCCTTGGGACACTATCTGCTTTTCTTCCCAGGATCCTTCCGAAATCTGTAACCAACTGACCGAGTCAATTCTATTGGGCGTTGAAACCTATATACCCCACACCAAGAAAACCATCAAACCCTCTAATCACAAACCTTGGTTCACTAAAACATGTGACAAAGCCAGAATTTTAAAAGTTCAGGCTCACAAGAAGTTTCTACAGGATCCTATTCCAGAAAACCGACAGGCCAGCATTGAAGCAAGAAACCACTACCACCAAACAATCTCAGACGCCAAGGACTCCTTTGATAACCGTATAAAAAACAAAGTACTTTCTTGCTCAAATGGCAGCAAATCCTTCTGGTCCTTTGCCAAAAACAACAGTAGAAATTTCTGTACCAGTTCTTTTCCACCATTAACTCTGGAAGATGATATTATTTCTACATCTAAAGGAAAGGCCGAACTATTTGCTAAACAATTTGCTGCCAATTCAACCCTTCATCCACCTGTCAATCATCCAATTCCAACTGTTCCTCCAGTTCCTCACAAAATGCCCAATATTATTTTTTGCACCTATTTTAACTAGGCTCTTTCGAATTTCTTATGACACAGTTATTTTTCCAGGAGAGCTGCACGTGTCCAGCCTATTCCCAAGAAAGGATCTAAATCTCTTCCATCCAACTAGAGATCCATTTCACTCCTCTCAATGCTTTGTAAAGTAATGAAGAAATCCATTAACTCGCAAATTCTTAGGTATTTACAAAAACATAAAATCTTACATGACAGGCACTACGGATTTCGTCACAAGAGATCTACAGCAGATCTTCTTTCCTTCGTTTCACACAAATGGAACAAGTCTCTTGAGTTTCTAGGTGAGTCCCAGATCGTTGCTCTTGATATATCTAAAGCTTTCGACCAATACTGTCATGACGCACTTCTTAATAAACTTCCCTCCTACGGTCTTCCAACTAAACTCTGCTCTTGGCTCCAGTTATCTTTCTAATCGCCATATATCAGTCATTGTTGATGGCCACTCTTCAAGCTTTCACGAAATTAATGCTGGAGTGCCTCAGGTTGCAGTACTAGCACCAACCTTGTTTCTTCTTCACATCAACGACTTTCACAACCAATCCCATTCATAGTTATACTGACGATAGTACCCTTTACTCCACTTTTCAGGTTCCCAAACCAATCTCTTACCCGACTTAGAAAGCAAATGCAAACGGGCGCCAAAAATCTTGTTCAATTTAATGCATCCAAAACACAATCGTGTTCCTTGTCGCGAAAAAAATCATCAAACACTCATCCTTTGCTTATGGGTGGCCAGGTTTTGCAGAGCAGGGACACATTTAACCTTGTGGGCGTCACATTTGAGAATAACCTTAACTGGCATAAACACATTGTATCTATAGCCACCGCGGCTTCAAAAAAGCTTGGATTTCTTTTCCGAGCCAAAAAGTATTTTTCTTCTTTATATGTGTCCCAAATTCGACCCTCTCTGAAATATTGTTCTCATGTGTGGGGAATGGCATTCCCCACAACCCTCAGCATTCTTGATGCCATTCAAAGAAGGGCTGTTCGTTTTATTAATGATCCATTACTTACTCAAAGACTTCCTTCTCTTGCCCATCGTCGAGCTGTGGGAGATCTATCGCTCTTTTATAGATACTTTTACGGCTTCTGCTCCGACGAATTATCCAGTATAGTCCCTCCTCTTGCAGCTCCCAACAGAGAAACTCGTGGTGCCGCGCGTATGCATCCCTATACAGTTCAATTGGACAAGCCCCGAACTTCCCATTTCGTTCATTCTTTTATCTCTAGAGTTTCTAGACTATGGAACCTGCTGCCAGCGCCAGCGGAGGTCTTTCCTTATTCCCAAATCTTCAAGTTTTTAAGTCCCGTGTTAACAAACTTCCTCTCACCCTGCTTAAGACACCCACAATACGTTAGTATTTAGGCTTTCAGCCTTCGTGGATTGTCCAAAATAAAAATCGCCATTTTTATCGATTTGTTCAACAACAAATAATTTTAGAACTAGCTGATTTAATTTTTTAAATATATTTTATTAACCTTCTATTACCGCACAAATACAATTTCCAGTTTTTCTGAAAATGCCATACATACAATAAATTAAATAGAAACTACTGTATTAGGTCTTAAACCTAACAATTTATTTCTTAATATTTTTGTAATTATTATATCCCATCTTTAAACCTAATGGTTTTTAATCTGCGTCTCGTTGTAAAATACTACGCTGACTTAAAAATAGCAAAGAAAAATATTTTTGAAGTTTTACTTTTATTATCTTATTAGTTATAAGGTTTAAAGATAGGATTTAATTTAACAAAAAAGATTACGACGTAACTGCTAAGTTTAAATTGGAGGTTTAAGGTAGTGTCTTGCATTTGAATTATTAAAGTACTTCAACTGCCGAGCCATCTCGATGGCACTTCCGGTAAAACCGGAAATTGTATTTTTAATAAGGATAAAATATAAGGTTAATTAAATATGTTAAAAAAATCGCATTAGTCTATTGAAGGTAACATGACATATTCTATCGCCATTCTCTTAAAAACTAATTAAGTCAGGTATAGCATGTGGTACAAGGATTTGCTTAGAATTGCCTGAAGAATAAAATTTTAGAAAAATATACAGGAAGTTCTATTTAAAATAGCAAAGCAAGGAATGCTTTCGTAATCTGGAAGAGCCACATAAAAGTTAAAACATCAGAAATCTGTATCTGCATTAAACCATATATATTCTACTCAAATTTTAAATTGTATATTATTTCCTAAGAAAATGATAGGCTTGCTAGTTTTCTCGTGGAAACCCGGTATATAACTGCTGACTTCATATTTTGGACAAGAATAAAAAAATGAAGAAGTAATGCCAACTTCGTTTCAGCCTTATTTAAGCAAACAAGGCTAAAATTTTCAGTTGGCACGTCTTGACTATTAAAAAGACACTATCAGACATAACATTATATATTTAAAACTTGCTTCAAGCAAATGCCGACGCCAAATTCGTATATTTAAAATTCAAGTTTATATTTCTCACGTTAGCATTTAAAGTGCTTGATTTGGCTTGAATCAAGCTAATTAAAATAAAACAAGTAGTTGAATATTCTTTTTCTTTTAAAGGACTTGTGCTTTTAAAAGTAGTTTTGAAAATAATCCAGAATTTACTTTAAATATGCAATTATTTTTTTTTTTTTTTAGAAGAATGGCATATTTTGTATGTAGAGTGTGGGCCAAAACCAAAGCCATTAATTTTTTAAATATTGAGATTTATGTGTGAAAAATGGTGACCGCCTTCTTCTTCTTCACACAGCCTTGCTCTAATCACTACATTTTCCATCACTAACGTCAACGTTTTTATTGGTATTGCCCAATTTCGTTTTTAATATTGGCTTTTAATTCCTTAGGTAATTGTCTTCTGGTTGAAGTTAAGTAATCATTGACACTCTCTCTTAATCGCTCAATATTCTCTAATTTCTAAACTTAGCCTTCCTGTTTTAGAGTAATCTCATACGCTTCTCGGTACTGGTTTCTAATTAAGAAAATTAAATTCGACAATTTTTTGCTTTGGGGAAATGATAGGTGGTTTATTATAAATTTCCTACGTTTTTTTCAAAATCCTAATACAAAATTAAGAAAATTTAAGGAGAAGAAAAAAAATAAGAAAGACTTAAAATGGGTTACTCACTTGTGACCCTAAATTAAGTTTATACGGGGTATTTTAAAATGGCCCAATAATAAGGTATATAAAATATATTAAGCTTTGTTAAAAAAAAATTCCCTACAAAGTTAAAACAAAAAATATTTATAACTTTTTAAATGTTGCCATTTAGAATTCATTAAATTAGTGCGACTAAATTAACTTACACCAATCCCTCATTATATAGGTAAACAGGTATTTAGTCATAGATAACCTACATTTAGATCCGAAGTGGCAAGAAGCATTTTCGGATTTTTACGACCTCGCGCAGTGGATGGACGAACATGTGTACTTAAAAGCCGTGGCAAAATACAAACACCGGCACCCCGTACCCTTCGTCCGCGGTCTGACCGTAACGCTCATTAGCTACGGTACTTCGAACAGAAAACCAGGACGCCGTCAAGAAATTCTTTCCTATAATGCGGATAGTTTGTTTGGTTCCGGGTGCGTTTACCCTTAACCGGCTTGCGCACAAACCGGTTTTTTCGCCCATGAAATGTAACTTTTGTTTCGCTCAGGTTATAACATTTGCAATTCATCGAGATCAGTGTATTTAGTACGTCTAAATTAAACAGGGTATGTGGTTTTTCTTTCATTTAATGTACGTGTTTTTGACAGAGGTGGCAAACCTGAAATTTTTACTTTTAGAAGTTGGCACCAGATTGTTAATCAAATGGATTTGCTTTTCCCTTAGCGATAAAAATAATTTTATCTTCCAGAGTTAGTGGTCAAAAAACTGGTACATCAATTCAGACTTATGTTTTTGGCAAAAGATCAGAAAGATTTACTACTATTTGAGTAAAAACTTTATTTTATATGCGATTTTTTAAGGAATCTTTGGCTTTTAAAATGATTTAATTGTAAGAGTTTCTTGCTCTAATGGTAGCCTCTCGGTTTTCTGGACTAGGATTATGTAGAACAAACTTCTTGTGAGCCTGAACTTTTAAAAGTCTAGCTTTGTCACATACAAGATTTAGGAAACCAAGGTTTGTTATTAGAGGGTTTGGGGTTGATGCGCGAAATATAGGTTTAAAAGCCCATTGATTCGGTTAGTTTCCTAAACATTTCGGAAGCATCATAAGAAAAGAGGCGGATGGTATCCCAGAGGTAGGTGGCGAAGAAGTCCCTCAGGATATCCTAGTCGGCTGAGTTGTAGTGCCATACATTTCGTGGTGGTTACCTCGGGATGTGCCAAGTAAGATGCAGTGATTAAGCCATAATCTAAGCGACCTAGGGGAGTGGTAACAGATGCTTGATAAAGTTTGGGGTTGGAGGTAAGCGAGAAATCCAGCGATTTGAACTATAATTAGGGACTTTAAGAAAGAAGGTGTGTTCCATAATAAGGTTGGTAAATGAGTAACTAAATGCGGCTGCCCTGCCTTGGGGGTCAGTTTTTAAAGAGCCTCATTATAGACAATAAAGTCGCTAAGCACAATTACTTCGACCGATTAAAACTAAGAAATAATACTATCGATCTTTGTTGAAAAAAAAGTCAAAGAACTCGACATAGGAACTTGTAGATGGGGACCGGTAAAAACAGCAGATAAATTAGATAGATTACCTAAGTGAAATTTTGAGCCAAAGAATACCGCTTTAACACCTTCTATCGTTCTGCATAAAATCGCATTTTAAAAATATACATACAAACTAATTTATACATAATAACCCTAATTTACATATTAACGATATTTATTCGGGTAATTTTAGGTGCTCGCCCACTTAGGCGACGCGTCGCGACGAGTCAAAATCTTGGAAACAATACACTTTCTGAGATATGTTAATATGTTTTTTTTTGAAATTAGTTCGAAAATAGGCCTTTCATTTGTTCAATACAATTTGCTAAAAATAAATCCTGTAATAACACTTTTTTAGGAATAAAATCCTTTTTAGGTAAAAAAAAATAAACTTTTTGGCGTTGAAAACCCCATATGAAAAAATAAAAAAAAGGATTAATAAAAAAGTTAGGTAAGATTAAAAGATATGCTAAAAAAACATCTTAATGCAGTAGTGGCAAAAATATTTTAGGTAAAAAAAAGTTTTTAATTTTGATAAACTATCTAAGGCACAGTTATGATTTTTTTTTTTAATTTTGTCGTTTTATAAGTTCTTTATCATAAAATAATTTTTTAAAAGATATCAAAATTTTTAAAAATATTTTGGCAAGTAACACCAAGTATGTTTTATATTTAATAAATGTATAAACCTACACAATTTATTTATAATAAAACCGAAAATATAACAGGTTAAATATACAGGGTGGGCCAAGTAACACTTGCACACTTTTTAACTAATCTTTTTATTTTAACGGGCTAATAGGTGAATATGTTTTTTCTAGGTTTGCCAATTTTGGTTTAAATGAATTTAAACAGGCCGGACATACAGGACTTTTTCCAAAATACTGTGTTTTACCATGTTGCAAAAAAATCCGATTAAGCTATAATTAAGCTAATAGGTATTTCTTGTAGACAACCTCTAAAACATGATTCAATAAAAGCGAATTTGTTAACAATTTGAGGATTTTTCAGTGTCCTTTAAAAAAATAAAAAATGTAAGGTTACCATGATTACTAAGTTGGATGCTGACCAAACTTAACAGTAAATTAATAAAAAAAAATGTATTAGCCTAATTAAAGAAAAAATATTTTTTGCAGTGCAATTTTAATACATCATGTTGGAAAAAGTCCCGTAAGTCCGTTTAAATATATTTAACCAAAATTGGCTAACCTAGAGAAAACATATTCACCTTAAAAATTAAAAAAATGGGCGCAACACTTAAAAAGTTATTATTAGTTAAAAAGTGTGCAAGTTTAATTTGGCTCACACTGTAGTAAATTTCTTTAAAGTGTATTAAACCGGGGCCTCTTATCTAAGTAAAACAGAAACGGCATTGGCCCTTCATATAAAGAGCAATTTCTATTTCTTATTTGCACGCGAAACAGTGATTACTGTATATCTCGGGAATAACAGACATATAAATTAAATGTCCCTTTGTATCGTCTTCCGCTGTCATTTTTGTCTAAAGAGGAAGCAACTAAACTAGAAAATAAAAGCGGTGTTTTAATAGGATTGCAAGTGCCTGCTTTGGGTAAGTTATATTCCATTGCGGTTTCTTATATACTTTACATAATAGAAAATTTAAATATATAATATAAAAATCTCGTTCAATTTAATGCATCCAAAACACAATCATGTTCGTTGTCGCAAAAAAATCATCAAACACTCACCCTTTGCTTATGAGTGGCCAGGTTTTGCAGAGCAGGGACACGTTTAACCTTGTGGGCGTCACATTTGAAAATAATCTTAATTGGCATAAACACATTGTATCTATAGCCACCGTGGCGTCAAAAAGCTTGGATTTCTTTTCCGAGCCAAAACGTATATTTCCTCTTCCAATTTATACACTTTGTATGTGTCCCAATTTCGACCCTCTCTGGAATATTGTTCTCATGTCTGGGAAATGGCATCTTCTACAACCCTCAGCATTCTTGATGCCATTTAAAGAAGGGCTATTCGTGTTATTAATGATCCATTACTTACTCAAAGACTTCCTTCTCTTGCCCATCGTCGAGCTGTGGGAGATCTATCGCTTTTCTATAGATACTTTTACGGCTTCTGCTTCGACGAATTATCCAGTATAGTCCCTCCTCTTGCAGCTCCCAACAGAGTAACTCGTGGTGCCGCACGTATGCATCTCTATACGGTCCAATTGGACAGGCCCCGAACTTCCCATTTCGTTCGTTCTTTTATCCCTAGAGTTTCTATACTCAAGAATCTGTCCATTTTCTCAAAGAGACTCAACATAGATTTAACTACAATTTAAGGAACTAAGTCAGAGTCTCAAATTTGTCAAACATATATTAAAAATCGGTCACAATATGTTTCAATTCAGGGTTTTACATCTAAATCATTTATATCCACGTCCGGTGTACCCCAAGGGTCACACTTAGGACCTTTATTTTTATAATATACATAAATAACATTAAGTCTTGTTTTCATTACTCCGATTTTCTGCTCTATGCAGATGATTTAAAAGTTTTTACCAGTATAAACGGCCCTGAAGACTGTGACAAGCTTCAGAGTGACCTAGACCGCTTGGAAGAGTATTGTGAAGAAAATAGCCTTTATCTTAATCTGTCTAAGTGCACCTCCATTACGTTCTCCCGCAATCTTAACCAAATAATGTACGGATATCATATAGGAAATACTCTGTTAAACAGAGTTTCTAGTATTCGAGACTTGGGCGTTATCTTTGACACGAAACTGATTTTTGACTTTCATGTAGAATCTGTTATTAATTCTGCTTCTAAGATGTTGGGATTCGTCACAAGGAAATGTAAAAGTTTTAAGAATGCTAAACCAATCATCTGCTTGTACAACTGTTTTGTTCTTAGTAAGTTAAATTTTGGTAGTGTCATTTGGAATCCGCAGCAAATTACATATATTGACCGATTAGAACGAATTCAAAATAAATTTTTAAAATATCTTTCCTTTAAACAAAATTTTTTAATTCCAAATTGTGATGTTTCCCAGGCTCGGGTTCATTTTCATCTGATGTCCCTGGCTGATAGAAGAGCCATTTCCGATGTGCTATTTTTATTTAAAATTTTTAATAACATTATTCAAAGCCCAGAAATTCTTCAACAAATCTACATCAACATCCCTCAAAGATCTCTTAGAACAAATGAATTGTTTCATTTGCCATTTAGGCGCACATACTCTGCTCAAAATTCTCCTCTCTGTCGCATAGTAAGGCAAAGCAATAGCTTTAGTAACAAGATCGACTTTTTCTCAATGTCATTAGCACAAACAAAAAATATTTTAAAAAAGTTTAATAATATATCACCTGAGTTTCCTTGTGCCTCTTGTAGGTGCTTGATTTATTAATATATTTTTTCTGAGGTTTATTTATTGTTGCATGACTTATTTTTAGACTTATTTTTAGTTTTTAAGTTAGTTTTTATCCTCAATTTTAAGTTTTAAGTTAATATTCATTATTAACTTATTAAAATTTTCACATCTTTTATGTTATAACTATTCATACTTTATATCATATCTTAATTTAATTTTGTGGATACTCTAGTGGGTATTTTACCTGTTTGTGTCCCTTATGGCCAAAATAAAATAAAAAATAAAATAAAATAAAAAATAAAGGTGACATGTTTCGCCGTCTCCGGCATCATCAGACCTAACTATTTATGTAACTGTTGGTTTTAAATAGTTAGGTCTGATGATGCCGGAGACGGCGAAACATGTCACCTTTAATATATATTTGACAAATTTGAGACTCTGACTTAGTTCCTTAAATTGTAGTTAAACCTAGAGTTTCTAGACTGTGGAACCTACTGCCAGCGGAGGTCTTTCCTTCCCTCCCAAATCTTCAAGTTTTTAAGTCCCGTGTTAACAAACTTCCTCTTACCCTGCTTAAGACACCCACGGTACGTTAGTATTTAGGCTTTCAGCCTTCGTGGATTGTCCAAAGATAAAAAAAAATAATAAAATATTGGAACTGAAAAGCAATACTGGGAAACATTCAATTTATTTTTTTAAATTTATTTAAACAAGTTATATTATTGTAAAGACCCAGTATAAAATAGTATACATTTTAATAAGGTTACTTAACTTTGGGGATTATTCTGAATAAAAATCAGACTTAAGGTGTCAGGGTTTTAAAACTACAAATTAAACAATTTTATAGGTTACACTTATAATAATAAACCAATAAACAGGGTCAACGGCGTAAAACTGTAAAAACAAAGATCGACAAATTAGATATTTAAAGAAAACACAATTTTTAAAATTTGTTTATTCTTTTTTTTTTGGAATTTTATTTTTCCCAAGCGAAACATAAAATATCCTTTGTAAATTTGAAGGGGGTTTATATTGGTTCCCCTATACATTTTACAAATAAATGTAAGATAACTTTACAAAGAGACTTAAACGACAAACCCTCGTGCCAGGCTTCAAAAAATTTTAATAAGAGAATCGTCACTTATTTAATTAAATGTAGGAAAAACAGGCACTTGTAAAATGAATGTTGTCACTGACATGAGAAAAAAGGTCAATAAAAAATGTTTGTTTGATGGTGGCTGCTGTCTGTTTGTTATTACCTGAATATTTGCTGGTTTTGCTTTTACAGTTCTACGCCGTTTACCTTGTTTATTGTTTTATTATTATAAGTTTAACCTATAAAATTGTTTAATTTGTAGTTTTAAAACCTTCAGACCTTACGTCTGATTTTTGTTGAGAATAATCCCCAAAGTTAAGTAACCTTATTAAAATGTATACTTTTTAAACTGGGTGTTTACAATATTCTAACTTGCTTAAATAAATTAAAAAAATAATAAAAAGATGTTTCCCAGTATTGCTTTTCAGCTCTAATATTTTAATAATACTTGTTACAATAGATTTTTAAATTTTATATTATGTAAAATATTAAAGAAACCGCAATGGAATATAATTTACCCAAAGCAAACACTTGCAATCCTATTAAAACACCGCTTTTATTTTCTAGTTTAGTTGCTCCCTCTTTAGACAAAAATGACAGCGGAAGACGATACAAAAGAACTTAAGTGTAGCAGAAGATGGCCGCGAAAGCCTTACACAGTATATTTAAACAAAGTTTTTTCCTATTTTTCGTTTAACAAATGTTTGTTGCTAAAGCTACTGGATATCCTACAGAAAAAAAAAATTGGCTGTTTAACAGCTTTATTGATTCTACAAATAAGCTAGTCTTAAGTCGTTACAGCCGTTTTGGTTTAACGTCAAGTTGAGGGACTGAAATAAACATTTAGAGGCAATAAAATATTTTTTTTGTTTGAAAATAGTTATTTTTGTACCAAAGGCGTAAAAAGCACTTTTATGCCCGCAGCTAAAGTTGTCCGAGCTCCGCGAGGGCAACGATCAGCTGTGGGCGTAAAAGTGGTTTACGCAAGAGGTGCAAACAATATTTTTGTACGACTGAAATAAATATACAAGTATTCTCTGCGGTTAGAAGAAAATTTGCCAGCTTTTAATGTTTCAATTCATAATTAGTATACTTTTAATATATATTTAATAAAATAAATTGTTGTTTTACCAAAAAGAGGGGCAATATTTAGTTTTACTATTGTTTTAGAAATTTATAAATGCGGGCGTTTTTGATAATTTTTGCCCTAGGGCGTAAAAGTGCAATTTTACGCCCTTAAACGGGAGCGTACAATTGTATTTTAAGCCCGGTTGTACAAAAAAAATGTATTACGTGTATAGTCCCTGGGCCAGTAATTAAATGGACTTCATAATTAGGGTTAAAATCCGACTTGATATATCGGGATTATCACCATTATTGGGCTCTATGTTTCAACGCGACGTCCCGATTTCATAGTGGAAAGTCCTCATTTACGATATTGATCAACATATTTGGACCCATTTATCGACTATTACTTTTAAAAAACAACGACTATGTAGACCAAAAATTAGAATTTATGAAAATACGTAAAAATTAATTTTTTATTCCTTTACATAATGCCAATTTAGTGAATAGACAAAGAAAATTATTGGCACAATCTGTCAATGCAATTTTGCAGCGTCAGTATAATTTTAAAATGGTGCTAAGTTTTATTAATATCCTAGAACACAAACATATACTTTCTTAAAAGCAAAATCCCAAAAAAAATTTTTGGACTGTTAGATTAACGGCCAGTTTCACAATATTTAGTTAGCACTAACCATAGGTTTGTTACCATAGAAACAACAAAATACCGAAGTGTGATTAGTGTTGCCAAAATGGTTAACCCAAAAGTGATGGTAACCATTTATTGTAAAAGTGGGCATTAGAGTTCAAATTAATTATGTTTATTTTTTCCACTTTTCACCTGTTTTGTACCAATACACTTTTTTTGTTTGTTAGGTAAGTTATATCTTATAACTATATGTATAAATATAAATATAGAATGTTGGAACTGTATTTTTGTTGATTACAAAAAAAAAAGAATCAGGTTTAAAATAGTTCCCTTTCCCGTCAAACCTAAACATTTCAAAAATCAAGGTATCCTGACATTAGCTAAATAATTTATGGCAACCCTATTCATGATAAAAACACTTTTAAAACCTTTTTGGGGGTTTTCTATTGACGAGGCTACCTCTATATTCATATAAATTGAAGCGGCGCTGTAACCCAGCCTGACAATGTCCAGTGTTTTGCGTGTCGGACTGAGCGAACGCGTCACTTTTTGTCGAATAAGTTTACCCCAATGTTTTACATGCAATTTTTGAAACATTTTGCCAAAAATCGTAAGGGTTACAGTTATGAAACCATAAGGCTCATAGACATGTTTTAGGCGTCGGACTAGGCGGGTTACGTAAGTGTGTAAGTCCATGTCATTACTGGCCCAGGGATTAGTATTACTAACACAAAATAAGTTTTAGGAATAATTTAAAGGAACTCCATTTATCGCGAAATACTCAAATATTCATTAAAATTTATTAAAGCGACAAATTTGCTCAAAGCAAAAGCAGAAAATGGCAGTAGCCCTTCATATAAAGAGCAATTTATATTTCTTATTGGCACGCGAAACAGTCGTTACAGTATATCTTAAGCACAAAAGACAAATAAATTAAATATTCCTTTGTATCTTATTTCATTGTCATTTCCGACTAAAGCGGAAGTACCAAAACTAGCAAATAAAATCAGTGTTTATGTAGGATTCAAATTGCCTTGTTTGGGTAATTCGGATTTTATTTGTATTTTCTTTCATATTTGGTAACTTATAAAAAAAGCACTTCTGGCTTTTCTTTCCCTAAAAAAGGTACATCGATATCTTTTAATTTATAAAGAGCTTCGACAAAGCTTCGTACGTGCCAAACGTATTTCTTAGTTTCAATTTGGTTTGTTAATCAATACTGTAAATAAATATTAGGCAATAAAACATATAATTATTAAAGTAAGATTAACTTTAACTATTATTCGGCGGGGCCTAATTTTTTTATAAGCAAAACCGCTGGACTGTGGCTTCTATCGATAAAATAAGTAAAAACCGCCGCTAATAACAAATTAAATATAATTTTCGGCGGTTTTCATATACGTATATATAAAAACCACCAGCCGGCGGTTTTCTTCTTAAAATTAAGCAAAACCGCCTGTTGTTTAGCCAGTGCCATAAATAAAGTAATAATCAAAGAGCAAAAAGAATAATTAGAATGAAAGACCACCTGTTGCATTCCCTTTAAAATTTCCAACATTTTAAATGTCAGTATGTGTGTCATAGTGAGGAGTATAGTTCATGTAAAATATGTACGACTTTTTACTCTGCAGATAACTTTTACACCAATAATTTTATTTTGTCTGTGACGAAAAAACATTTTAACCGTGTTGATAGATACTAGCATGTAACTTTTTTCAAAATTATTTTTTTCCGTGGAAAAAAGAAGGTACTTTTTTCCCCGGCTTTTAATAAATTAACTTAATAAATAACTAACCAGAACTAACCAGAACTGGCCATTGTATGCAGATCTCATTTATAGGGGGATATCCTTTAGTTGGTTTGTCCAGGTCGATGCTACGTGCAAAATGTTGTATTCGTCTCAGGTCTAGACCAAATTTTATTGATTTGGATTTAATTTTTGTAGGTTCCAAAAATGTCCTCTCGCAGACCCTCTAAAACCCTACATTCTTAATCACGTGAGCAAATGTATCATCCCCATTTCCGCAACACCCACAGATGTTGCTACCAGACCCAATCTAAATAGGCGCTTTTTAGTATACTAACTAATAACCAGAATTATCCAGTATCAGGATACCAGGCCAGCAATAGTTCTCAGCTGAGGCCTACCCATGTCCAGTAGTCTGGCTACAAAGCCCTGGTATGCGTTGTTTCCGGTGACCATAGTTCCTCAATCTTTCTGTTGGTCCAATCTTTGGCCCATTGCTTAAGAACACTACCGGAAATGCCCGGTGGCAGGGTTCTGTCGGTTTTGGGCTATTGCTACTCGCTACCGCCAGTTAATATTTTATTATACGGAACTTAAATTTCCTTTATATTAAAAGTTCTTTCAGAGATTTTTAATTTTATAATATATATATAGCACGTCATTCAGCGGAAAAAACATACTATAACTTTACTGATTTAACCGACTTCGTATCTCCAATAATATAGAAATAAGCAATAGTGCCAATTTAGGTTTAATTACTCTTTTTAATACAAACCAAAAAAATGTCCGCAGATATTATATTAAATTATTACCAACATTATGTTAAATTTCCAATATATTTACAGGTCTTAGCTATAAGCACCAAGTTTGGTGTCGAAAATAAAATAGACATTATATCTACTAATTTTTAGATTTGGATAGCCATATTTCCAAAACTATAGGAGACATATAAAGTATAGTATTTTTTTAAAACTCTTTAAAATATCCACTTAATAATGATGCAATATACAAAATGTGTTATTTAAAAATGCCATTTTGCTATTAAATTTCTGAGGATAGCCATATTTCCGAAACTATTAAAAACTGGATATATTACATTTGGACTTTTCTTAAAGCTCATGATGGTTCTTTTAAATGGTTATATAATATATAGGGGTTTTATTTAAAAAATGTACATTTTTTGCAATAAATCAAAAACCCTATGTTTATTTATTTTTCTGTTGGCAGCACGTTAATCAGCGGGTAACTAATTCAATCGACTTCCTATTTCCAATGATAAAGAAGTAAGCAATAGTGCCGACTTAAGTTTGATCACCAAACCAAAAAGAAGCCTGCAGATATTATGTTAAAATATTAAAACCATTATGTTAAATTTTCATTATATCTACAACTCCAAGCTATAAGCACTAAGTTTGGTGTCGAAGATAAAACAGACATTAGATCTACTAATTTTTAGATTTGAATAGCCATATTTCCAAAACTACTAGAGATAGACATATTAAGTGTGGTATTTATTTAAAGCTCTCTAAAATATCTACTTAATGGTGATGCAATATGCAGAGTGTTTTGTTTTAAAAAATGCCATTTTACTATTAAATTTTTGAGGATGGCAATATTTCCGAAACTAATAAAAACTGGATATATTGTGACGTAAGATTTTGAATACACCATATGAAACTATTTTCTGGGACCATAAGACCGGTGGACAATAAAAACTAACTTTGTATATATATTTTTTAATAAACCAACTTTACATGGTACTTTTTTAAAACTAAACTAAATAAATTTGGTACGGGCATACCCCCATTAGCGGTAGCCCGTACGGGCTTAACTAAACCTTTACCCTTTTATTTAACTTCACCTCTACTACCCTTACTACTTCTTCTATCTCTTTCCCCCAAATTGTGTTGTGCTTACTATGGAATTTGTAGGTTGACCTTGTTATTGTTTAAGTATGGTTTAGAAAATTGTTTAATTTTATTATTATTAGTTTAAAATTTCACAGGTTTGAAACCGTGACATATACGACTTGTTTTGTATTTAGAAAAAATCCCAATGTTAAGTAACCTAATTAAAATGTATACCTATTTTAAAATTCCCAAAATGTATATTTTTTTAATATTTTCAAAATGTTTACTTTATCAAACTAGGTGTTCACCATATCACATTTGGACTTTTCTTAAAACTTCTTGATAGTCCTTTTAAATGGTAATGTAATTTATAAGGTGTATCATTTAAAAAAGTTTTTTTTTGCAATTAATTGAAAACCCCATGTTTAATTGTTTCTCTGTTGACAACACGTTAATCAGCGGAAAAAATACTACAACTTTACTAATTTACTTAACTTCGTATCTAATAAGAAAGAAGTTAGCAATAGTACCGACTTAAGTTTAATCACCCTGTATAATACAAACAAAAAAACCAGCAGATATTTGATTGAAATATCGTAAATATAAAACAAATAAATGCTACACTCTTTATGGGCTCCCATTACAACAATCGAACAAACCAATTTATTTAATTAAACAAATCGATTTCTTACGATTGTCCCGTATAGACATTAAGGTCCTCGTTTATACGGTCTCGTCTGACACTTACTTTGACACATTAGTCCCTTGACTATACCAGATACAGCCGGGAGCGGGCAATTGTCAACTCGACACCGTCAAGAATTATTGCAGTTATTTTTCTTATTCCATTTAGAAACACGTTTTGCGGCCCGTGCAAGAGTGTGTCATGCTGATTAAACTGGGGGTAGTAAATAATAAGCAGATATAACTTCTTACTGTCTCAGTTTGAAATATGATAGTTTAGAAAGGAGAATTTGTCGTGTATAAGGAATGTGTTTAAGGTAAGTTGTCGACTTGTAATGGAATTAGGGTCAATTCACTTTTTAGGTCTAAAGGTAAATGTGTGGGTTAAGTTAAGTTAGGACAGTCTTATTGTCTACACAGGGTGATAGGAAAATAATGTTTAATAGTTTTTTTATACATTAAGGTATGTAATGTTTACCTCGAAATGAAATAACACTTTATTTTAAGTATGTATTGCTGAAAAAAGATAGATAAATAAGAGATGTTTTTGGTACGCCAGTATCACGCTATGCATTTATATACGGAGAGACTCATTACAATTCTAAAAAAGCTAGACGCATTAACGAAAAACGTGTTCCTAATAGTCCCAGAGCTGGTGAAACTTTAACGTTAGACCTGTAGGGCTAGAAATTGTATACTCATGAGTCATAGCATGCTAAGTACAAAAATCATCACCTGGCAAGGATCAGCCGTACACATCATCACCCTGTATATTTTTGAAAGTTTAAAAACATAAAAAAACAAAAAACTTGGAGCTGTAAGCTAAAACATTTTTGGGATTTAGTTCATTCATAGTAAGGTTTAAAAACAAATTGACAAGCGTTTTCGTTGCGCACAAGTACCTGCCAGGTAAACTGAAGCTCTTTTTAAGATATTTTTAATGGTAATATAATTTACAGGGTGCTTCATTAGAAAAAAACTCTTTTTTACCCTGTATATTATTACCAGTATTACCGTTAAAAAGATCTTTTAAAGAGCTTTAAGAATACACCACATTAGGTACTTCTCACTTAATTAGTTTGGAAACTATGGCCATTTAAATCAGCCACACCTTTCAGTTCGCCTGGAAGATACTTGTGCTCATCGAAGACGCCTGGCAATTTTTTTCTTACTTTACTATGAATGAACTAAATCCTAGAAAAACGGCTGATGCCTGCCAGGTGACGATTTACGTACTTAGCATGCTCTGACTGTTCACTATAAAAATTTCCAGCCTTACAGGTCTAACGTTGCCCAAAGCGTTTACTAGCTTAACTAATATAATCGAAGGCTACTAACAAGAGGAACATTAGTAGAAAACTCCGAAAAACTATTAAACACAAGGAGCGTTGTACATAATTTTAAGAATCGCGGAAGACATCGTAAAGTTGGAGTTGAAACCAAAGAACAAATTAAATTTTGAATTCAATTAACGAGATCTCGACACGAAACAAAAAAGTATTGTAATTACCAATACATTTAGGGTATTTTCCGCTTTTGTTGGGTCAACAAGTGTTTGCCTATTAGCCAGCATAGGGATCGCAAAGTCACGATACGATAAGACTGGCCGTCATTGTGCTATACCAGTTTTTAATAAAACAACAACGTATCGTAACTTCGTGATCCCAGACCAGGTTTCGCCTATCTGTTAAGTCATCATTGTGGGTCAAGTTTCTTGACAAAAGTGTACCCGTCACACCCGCTTGTTTCGGTTGTTGGCTACTCCATGCCCCGGATATAAGAACAATATTTCAAGGGAGGTCGAATTTGGGACACATACAATGTGTATAAATTGAAAGGGGAATATACTTTTTACCCAGTTAAGGTTATTCTTCAATGTGACGCCCACAAGATTAAAGGTATCTTTGCTCTGCAAAACTTGGCCGCTCATAAGTAAAGGATGAGTTTTTGATCTTTTCGCGACAAGGAATATGATTGTGTTTTGGATGAATTAAAATGCACGAGATTTTAGGCGCCCCAATCCAATATCAAGGTAAAGTCTTGTAAAAGAGATATCCGCGTCGCTTTGCGTTTGCCTTCCAAATCGGGTTTAGAGATTGGTTTAGGATCCCAAAAACTGGAGTGAAGGGTACTATCGTCGGTAAAACTATAAATGGAATTATTTGTGGACGAGAGAGGGTAATTAATGTGAAAAAGAAACAATGTGGGTACCAGTACTTAGCCCTGAGGCACTCCAGCATCAACTTTCAAATTCCCCGAGATAAAATATATCGATTGGCCATCTTGAACTTCTTTAAAAATATGGGGAAAGTAAAAAAATATGCCACATTTTCAGAAAATTTAAAAAATTCAAATAATTAAAATTATAATGTAGTTAGCCAGTCCAGACTTAATTATTGGCACACACTTTTAAAAAAGGCTTTAAACAGAATTAATTACAGTAATTGAGCATCTTGGTTTAAAGAACGATATTTAAAAAAAACATGTGCGTCACGATCCTATTTTTACCACAATGTTAAAACTTTTTTGTTAACTTCTCTGAAAGATATTAAAGGGCAAATAAAATTATTCATGACATACCTAATGAAAGTAAGGATTTTAAGGGAGTATTTTATACCGTAATTAACAAGGGAGCCTTTTTCGTGTCGCGATCATTTAAAATTAATAGTATTTTTAATTAGAAATATTTTATGAAATAATTTTTTTTTAACTTTTTTTTGTATTATATATTATGTAATGTAATGACTTGCAAACGTCATTTTTGACATAAAATTTAAGATAAGTAAAAACATTTGGACTTATAGAGCACATACATAAATTATGTTTAGAATTTCACGCAGAACCTTAAAAATAAATAATATATAGAGTTTTCAATTTAAAATAGGAAAGTTAATATTAACTTTTGGTATAACCGGGAGTGGTAGAGCTGTCAAAATATTTTAAAGGATATTTTTCTAATTCTAAAGCTTGTCTAACAGCTGACGTCATTATAATGTGAATCGAAAAAATAAAAGCGCTCACTGCCAATGAAAAAAGACAAAAAAAATAATATAACCTAAAAAATGGCAACTCCAGTTTTAAAAGAAAAATGCACAATATCTTCAATTGCAGTTAAATCAATCGTTTACATACTATTATTATTGTTATTAGTATACATTTAGTCAATTTTGTTTGATTTTTAAACTCAAATTCGGCTATATTTTCCCCTCCTTGTTTTTTAATCCTGTTAGACAGTGGTTAGACATCTTCCGACGCTGCTAACAACCGCTGTGACCTGCTGTAAGACTGACGTCATTGATTTGTCAAAGAAAGGAAAGTGCTTACAGCTGCTGTAAGCAGCTAACAAAGAAAATATCCCTTTAGTTGTATGTCCCCCACTGACGTTATAATGGTACCAAATTTTTAAAACTCTGTACATTTTTTATTCTTTTCTATTTATTAAATCCGTTGCACGCCACTAACCTGCAAATTTGCCCTGTTGCCAAGTTGTCATGAGAATCTAAGTTTTGTTGAAAAAACAAAGCATTTTTCGTTAAAGAATTCGTTGATTTTAGTTATTGTCAAAATTTTCATTACAAAAATGAAGTAATAACTCTAAATAAGAAAAAATAATTTTATTTTAAAAAATCTAGCTATTTTAAATTTAATATAGAAACATGGATTTATCCACTAAAACACTGAATAACCTATTAACTGGAATTCATTAAAACTAACTTCTCTTACTCATTTGTTAATTCTCATTAAGCAGGATTATCTAAATAAAAAAAAATGATATATATTTTTCTTATGCTGAATTGGCTGTACCTTGGTTTAAGTAATGACTAAAAAAAGTTATAAAGGTACTTAACATTATGGTATAATAAATTGCATTATTATTTTTTTTAAATGTAGGTAACAATTTATAAATTATGTCATTTTAGGCCATTTTCCCCTACATTATTTAAATGGTAAAATTTGGCCAAATTAGTAATTTTCGACTGTTTAAATGATTATAACTTAACAAATATTAGTTTTTCGAAAAAATGTTAAGAGTCATTAGCGCTGGAAAATTAGTCAAAAAATAAAATAATTTTTTTTGAAGCTTTTTTTACTGTCAAACCAGTTGCGGCCTAAAAAAATTCTAACCAAAATTTATTAAGCATTTTATTGTAAACATGATTTTGCAAACAAATTCCATGAAAATAAGTTTTGATACATAGGCGTCTATCCATGGCGTGGTCTATTACGTATTATTGCTGGTTGTCCGACGGACACATATTAAAACCAACCACTCTTTTTTACAAAACTTGATCAGTTAAGGCCCCAGTAATAAAAAAAAATAAAATGGTCGTAATAATTTACCAAGGATATCGACCTACCGACAGTGGTAGGCAAAATTGGGCATTTTTATGAACTATCTTAGATATTACTAGAGTTAAAAACCCGATGTTGGTACTACGGGCTCGATTTTTAAGAGACTAAAAATGGCGTAGTCAGGATTTTAATAAAATTATTCATCTAAGAGATACAAGGGCAAATTTAAAATATGTCGTTTTTGATTTTACCCTAGATGTATATGGTATTTAATGAATTAAATTTTAAGAAAATTTAATAACTGATATTTTCCCACGACCACATATGAAAATGACATAAAACGCACTCCTTGATCTTTTAGAAAACGAATAATATCACACGCGTGTTGAAATCTACTTTTCACACTAGTGTTGAAAAGTACATATGACAGATGCTTAGTTCCGTTAAAAAGATATTTACAGTATATTTTTAACAAACTAAAGGTTTTAACTTAATAGTGCAAATACACATTTTCTTTTTTTTTCAAATTATATTGATTATTATTTTATGTTTAAGAGGTTTTTTAGTTTATTTATAGACTTTATTTTATAGCAAATGCTTTTAATATTAATAGGTAACCCATCAAACAATGGAAGTGTCTAAAGCTTCGAATGCCAAAGCAGGGATCTCGATTTGGTAAATTTTAACCTAACCACAAAATGCCAGGCGAATTTTTTTCTAAATAAATTATACCTTGTTAGAAAAAAGGTATAATTTAAATAAAAATAAAATTGCTATTAAAGTAGAGTTTAAATTTAATTTAATCCATTTGGGACTGTAAGTTTTGTTTAGTGATAAGGTGTTTTTACGCAATTTGAAAAATTTAATTAATGAAATTACAGTGCAAACACTTTTGTAAGAAAGCTAAAATAAAAACACTAAATACTTTCATGCTTTTACATACAATTAAAGGTAATTTCTTTATTTGGATTTTATGGTATTGACATTGATTTACGTTTCAGCTTTTGTCAGATTATCTTGTCTGTGTTTAATATATTGATATAAAAAAACTAACCTAGGATTTTTCGTAAATTAATATTTTTGGGTCGTAGGAAAAATATTGTACATGACTCGTGCCAAAAGTGATTTTCACACTCGTGGTATTGCCGAACTCGGCTATCGTCTCATGTGACAACATTCCACTCGTGTGAAATATATCACTTTCGACACTTGTAATGTAATATACTATTAATTTACTTAGGTTTTACTTTAATTTATATGTACTTAAAAGTTTTCCATTTTATAGTTCAAAATATTAAATTTTTATTTATAATTATTAATCAAGTAATGTTTATCAAATAATATTACAACAACAAAATATAAAGTTTTTTAAGTGTAACAAAAAGCTCTATAATGTTGTTTACTCTATTAGAAATATCTTCATTAAGGCCTTGTTGTCACAGTGACAAGGAAAAACACGGTAATTGCTGAAAAATAGGAAAACACCGATTTGGCATGTAATCCAAATTGATTAAATTGGCCGGAGGGGACAAAAATGATTCCACGTAATGAATGTTTGCCAGCCTAGAAAAGCACTCTATTTTGTGTGGGGATGGTCTCTAGTTCTGGTAAGGGAGCTAGGAAATTTTTCGTAAAGTACCTACCTATAATAATATTCGATACTTAGACCAGTGCCAAAGCCATTTCAGAACGTAAAAAGTGAAACAAATTATAGTAGCACAAAACCCATTGAAAAATAAAAAACAACGAAAATTTAAAAAAGTTAGGTAAAAAATACGACTTTTTTCGATTTCTGGCAGAACAACAAGTCCCATAAAAAAAGTTAAATAAAAAAGATATAGGCAATAAAAAGGTTTACAATTTTGTATTTACGATCTTTTTATATAACCTAAAAATTTATGTGAAAAATTCAAATTTCCAAGTTTTTGGTTTTTTATTTTTATCTTTTAAGAAAACTAAATTATTTTCACAAAATTTGGTAAAAACCTATTTTTGCATGTCCCACATACACTAAAATTTTTTGGTTTAAAATACTAATTTTTTCACAATATTTTATTTAATATCGAAAAAGTACCCTATTTCAATCAAAAATTCACATATCAAAATATCGGAATTTTCCAAAAATAGGTGGTCATTTTGTTTGTTAAAATCTCTACTTTCTAATGGTGTACAAAAACTATACATTACAATAGTAAATGTTGTCAGGAAATGCAAAAATCTCGTATCCGATTTTTTTAAATCATTATTAGACCAGGGTTAATAATTTTTAAAACCAAATATATATATATATATATATATATATATATATATATATATATATATATATATATATATGTATATATATATATATATATATGTATATATATATATATATATAAAAAGATAAAACCATTTAAGAAATAAAAATATAATACCAAAAATAAAAAGAAAAAAAAATTACAGGCAATTTGAGGTCGGAAAGTGGAAGGGATGGGTTTTTAATGGTTAAAACGGTTTTTGTCGATTTTCGGCAAAATGACTAGTCCTATGGAAATTTATTTTTTAAGAAAAGCAACCGTGGTAATGTATATTTCGTTTACACCATCGAAAAGTAGAGATTTTACCGAACAAATGGTCTACCGGCTTTTTAAAAAGCCGATATTTTGACACGTGAATCTTCGATTGAAAATAAGGGTGCTTTTTCGATGTTAAGTCAAAATAAGCTTGAAAAATACATATTTTAACTTTTAAAAATTACAGTAAGTTTGAGACTTACAAGGTAAGTTCTCACCAAACTTTGTGTTTTTTCTTTTTTTTATAAAAGGTAAAAATAAAAAACCAAAAACTTATTATTTTTATTTTCATATAAATTTTGAAGGTATGTAAAAAAGTGTAAACACAAAAGTTGTAGATCTTTTTTCTACCTACAACATTGCTATTTAACTTTTTTCGTAGGATTTGTAGTTTTGCCGGAAATGAAATTGATAAAAACAATGTTTCTGCTTCAACTCCCCCTCCCCTCCCCTCCCGTCACTAAAATTTATTTTTTCTTTTATTTTGTTATATTTTATATCTTGTACAATAACATTTATCATACTATTTTTTTTCCAAAATTATCTACCCTGGTTTTACTATGGATTTAGTATTTATGTTTTATAGGATTCTACGTATCCATGATATTTGGGGATATTTATAAAAAAATGTCTCAAATATGCAGCAACACACAGACAGGAAAAAATGATTCTGCATCTTCCTAAACCAAAAAGAACACTAACTGCGTAAAAGCTTGGAAATTTTATTTTGACGACATCCTGCTGCATAAAATTTTTACTCAATAAACAAAAAACTACGTATAAATAAGATACATTACTTAAAAGCATATAGATATACAAGACAGACCGATAAAACCAAACTGGCAGACTTAATTCTGCACTGCACATAAGTAATGCTTTACAGAATAATTATGGGAATCTAACAAAGATGTGCAAAAATAAATTTTCTATTCCTGTAAAAAATGATTGGATAAATTATAAAACAACCAACAAAAAGAAATTAGATAGGTGTTAAGCTGTTTAAACTTTAAAATACCAGTAATTCTTTATGGGGTCGTATGCAACTCCTGTGGTCGTTTATGTACAAAAAAGGTTATGTTGTCGTTTAAGGTTTTTTATATTTATGTAGCAATAGTGACCTTTTTTAACTCTATATTCCAGTATCTTTGACTAAATATTAAACACCTATAACCAATTTTAATTTGTTACTAGCTTTCAAAATTCGTTTTTTAAATCAAAATTTTTAAATTTTGGGTTGCTTACAAAATTTTCACGTCTATTTAATACAGAACTTCTTTAATCTTGCTAACCAAATAATTAAGCATTGCTGACCATTTTGTAACCAACTGCATTTTCTTTAATTAAGCCATGTTTAATTAATTTGAGGTGCTAATAATTTGGTAATTTTCTAGAAACCTACGGCTACTCCGATTTTGACGAAATTTGGTATACGGAGGTTTTTAGGGCGCTGATCACGAATCTGAAAGAATTTTTGGCGGAAACGTTTCGTTCTTGAGATATTCATTTTCAGACTCGAAATTTAAATTAGTCCTATTTTTACAATATTTCCCCTTCTTTTTGCACACAATTCTTAATTTAAAGCTAAAGTGGCGCACAGTATTTGATTTTCACCTTTTAAAACCCGGTTTTTACGTATTTTACATTATTTTTGCATTAAATTGCATAGCTATACTTTGAATCATTTTAATCCCAGTGTGCCATGAAGCCCTATGTGTATGTATGGTTGCCGCATTATCAAAGAAAAGCCACGCAATTTAATGCAAAAATAATGTAAAAAAACGTAGAAAAACGAGGTTTCAAAAGGTGAAAGTCAAATATTTTGTGACACTTTGGCTTTAAATCAAGAATTGTGTGCAAAAAGAAGGGGGAATATAATGAAAATAAGCTTAGTTCGAATTTGAACTTTGATGATGAATATCTCGAGAACAAAACATTTCCGCCAAAAATTCTTTCAGATTCGTGATCGGCGCCCCAAAACCCCGTGTCCCAAATTTCGTTAAAATCGGAGTTGCCGCAGGTTTCTAGAAAATTACCAAAAATTTAAATCGTTAACCATACATGTTGGTGGTAGGGGAAACCTCACATTTTGTGGGATATTTTTTTTTTCGGTTTATTTAGATAATTATTCTAAAAATTAACAGAAAATAAAATCCCTGTTTGTAATTAATTTTTTAAATCTGTAAAATCAACATACTTAATTCCTACCACTCCTGTAAGCTGCCAGCAACAAAAATTGTTGTTAGGGAAAAGGTTGGGGTCTCGTCGCAATGAAGCTACTCACGAAATATAAGCTTGTTAGTAATTATTTGAAAAAATGGTCCAGGGATCCCTAACTATACATATAAGGTGAAATAAAAATATATTTTTTATTATCAAGTAAGCACATTTTAATTTTGTTATTTTTTAACGGCATTTAAAAAAACTAGTCGCATAGCCAAATAGTAAAAAACACAAAATTTTACTTTAAATGGCAATAGTTTAAAAAATAATAAGAAAACGGTTATGTTTTATGTTTGTGTCTTATACTGTAGGAATTAATGCTTGTCTAATAAATTCGTTTACACCCGGTATATTTATATTACCGATTAGGGTAAAATTTTGTATTTCTTAGTTTTGGACCATGCGACTAATTGTTTTCAAAACTCAAAGATTTTTGGTTTATTTGTTTTTTTGTAACACCCTTTTTTGGGCAAACTTATTTAAAAACATTTTAAAACTGGTTCAAGTAGGGCTTTTCAAAATATATTTTTATCATTTTAAAAGTGCTCGCAAACAAAGTAACGTTTGATTTTACATTTTATGCTTTTAGAATTCTTCGCAGCAGTATTCTAATCATAATGCGACTGCTATCATTTTCAAACTAGCTCGACAATGGCAATTGAAACTATTCTAGCAAAATCCTTTACTTTAAATGGAATTGGAATTTGGCAAACAAAGAATTTACATAGCAATCTCATTCCGAAATCGAACTTGCCCAAGTCTACTATTCCATCGCCTGATTTGTTCCTAACTTCGGTATGTTATTTTTGTTCTGTTGTTTGAGAACAGGATAATTTACATGTACTATAAAAACTCTGGTATTTAAACTTTTGGGGAGCCCTTTTATGTTTCCGTTACCCATAAAAACACGAAAATGTATAATGTTACTTAAGTTTTGTTTATATAATATATATATATATATATATATATATATATATATATATATATATATATATACATATATATATATATATATATATATATATAAATATATATATATAATCATATATATATATATATATAGATATATATATATATATATATATATATATATATATATAAATATATATATATAATCATATATATATATATATATAGATATATATATATATATATATATATATATATATATATATATATATATATATATATATATATATATATATATATATATATATATATATATATATATATATATATATATATATATATATATAATATATATACGGTCTGTAGCTGGATAACCATGGGGTTTTAAAAAACTAAATACTGAGACATATACAGGTCGGATAAGGTCACAGTATGAAATTATTTTACTCTATACAGGATGTCTCAAAAAGGGTGACGTATCAAAGTTATATTTTTTAAATGGAACACCCTATATTTTGTGACGGTTTTAGATTCTACATAAAAATAATTTAAGTTTGTTAATAGTATCAAGTGTCTAATTTTATTCGTTTTTGTGATATTTGATTTTTTTACAAAATGCAGGGGTGAAATTAAATTTATTTTATTTTAACAATATAAACTCCTTAAACTTTGAAATTTGTTTCAAGATTAGGAAAAGTCTGCCTTATCATACTTAGGTCATATTGAGAGAATAGCAATATCTCTCTTATTTTAAATGAAAAACCCTGCATTTTTTACACCACATGATGACAAACCAAATGCTCTTTTAAATGGTGTATAGGTTGCCTATACCTATATTTTATACTTTTAAGTAAATTCCGTTTTAACATATTTTTATTACAAATGTCTATTTAAATGTAAGTAGGCTGTGATATAGCTATGCCCATTTACTAAGCCGTTATTGCAAAATGTAAATTTGTTGGAAAAATGCACAAAATTCAAATATTTTGTATTATCTGCCACTATTTTTAAAATTCACAGAAAAAAATGAATTAGTTGCTTATAATGCTACTTCCAATAACACTTATTTCAGCTGAATGTGGTAATGATAAAACTTGTGTTTTTAAACAATCCTAATAAAGCCTCCGGTCAGTTATGACGACATTCTGTAACCTATAACTCGTTTCTTCCATTATCCATAATCACTGTGTCAAATTTTTTTAAACAACTATTAAGGTTATCAGATAGTTTCTCCTGAAATATTTTTCAGGATTAACTCTAGACTAAAGTAAATCATTTTTTCACATCCTACCAGTATTATATCATCTTGTTGTAGAAGAAGGGTTTTTATTTAAAATCATTGAAATTTCTTTTAAAGTGACTAAAACACTAGTTATCAATAAATGGTCTTTGTTATTTTCTTAAGAAAAATATTAATGTCTGCTATGTCACAGCCAACTTTAATTTAAATAAACATTTGGACTAAAAATTTGTAAAAACAGATTTTACTAAAAAGCACAAAAGATAGGTATAGGCAACCTATACACCATTTAAAAGAGTATTTTATTTGTCATCATGTGACGTAAAAAAATACAGAGTGTTTCATTTAAAATAAGAGAGATATGGCTATTTGATTTTCTGAAAAACTGAAATTATTTTTTGATCGCCCTTTACAATATTTGATCTTGATTTGACCTACGTATGTTATGGCAGACTTTTATAATCTTGTTACACATTTTAAAGTTTAAAGTGTTAAAAGTGTTAAAGTAAAATCAATTTAATTTTACCTCTGAATTTTTCAAAAAATCAAATATCACAAAAGCGAATAAAATTAGACACTTACTACTATAAACAAACTTACGTTCTTTTTAAGGTAGAATCTAAAACCGTCATAAAATATAGGGTGTTCCATTTAAAAAATATAACTTTGATACTTCACACTTGTTTGAGACACCCTGTATAGACTAAAGACTGGTTATCCAGCTACAGACCGTGTCGAATATGGTGGGCCACCCTGTGTATATATAGATATATATATATATATATATATATATATATATATATATATATATATAAATAAAAGGTATCTTTAGCATATTAAGTATTTTTAAAAATAAAGAAACAAAATAAACAAAAATAAATTTTAAGACATGGTTTAAGAAAAGACTGAATAATATTAAAATAGGTTTACCTTGACTCACCAAGATTTTAAGACCGATGTTAAAAAAAGTATTAATGTTAAAATATATTATCTTCTAATATACAGTGTGTCCACGAATGGACTTAACCATACCCTTAAAATTTCCTGATTTTTAAAAAAGTTAAAAGAATAATTTTTTTTTATATAAAATTGTTTGCTTTTTCTAACATATTTAAAGCTTTAATAAGAATTGCTTTATGATATACAGGGTGCTTAAAAATGCTTAAATATTATTATAAAAAAATTAAATATTATTTTTTGTAAATGCTTAATTAAAAACCATAAAAGTATTCAAAAATTCCTGTATTATTACTTTTAAAAATTTAGGTGGTAACTTAAATAAATGTATTTTTTTATAATTGATTTACCTTTTTATATGCATAAACTATTTAAATAACTAGTTAAAAAATATTTGTAACAATTTTTTTTCTATTTCTCAAAATACCATTTCCTAATTCTAAATCTCCCTGTAGTGATTTATTTAAACCCTTTTATTAAAAAAAACATATTTTTTAACCATTAACCTTAATTTAACTACAATTTAAGTGATCAAAGTCAGAGTCTCAAATTTGTCAAATATATATTAAAATTTAGGTGACATGTTTCGCCGTCTACGGCAACATCAGACCTAAAATAATTTATAAAACCCGTTACACAGAGAAATAAATAACAATAAAATAACAATTTATTTCTCTGTGTAACGGGTTTTATAAATTATTTTAGGTCTGATGATGCCGTAGACGGCGAAACATGTCACCTAAATTTTAATATATATTTGACAAATTTGAGACTCTGACTTTGATCCTTAAATTGTAGTTAAATCTATGTTGAGTCTCTTTGAGAAAATGGACAGATTCTTAAGTACATTAACCTTAAAGTTTCTGAAAAAACAATAACCAATAGCAAAAAAAAATATAATACACATTTTATTACTTTTTTACAATGAGGTAGTCTTAAAAATATGTTTTTCTAATTTTTAAAATTTTTCAAAGTAATACTTTTGCGAGTTTAAACCATTTCGTATATACTGCAGCAAATTTAATTAAAGCTTTTACCATTTTAAACAAAGCAAAATTTTTTATAAGGAATAACTTTTTGCGAAATAAAAAATTTAATTTTTTACAGGTATAGTCCATCCGTGAACACACTGTCTTTATTTTAATTTATTATAATTACATTATAAATATGAAGTGAAGATGATGAAATTCTGCAGGTGCCTAGTTCTCATGGTTATCAGTTTTCTCTCTTTAAACAGAGAAAACATTTTGCAGGGAAATAAAAGAATAACGAAAATATGTTGTGTTTATTATTAGATATTAGGTTAATTTTTTTTTGTTTGTAGGCAATTTTAAAATATTATGTTGTAAAAACATAAATAAATAAATAAAAGCTTTTAGACGAAAAATTCATATAAACACAGTTTCGCAAAATTTAAATTTTTTTTACGATACAAGGTGTTAAACATAAAAAAAATAAGTAGTTTATCAAGAATAAATTAAAATATTGTACCAATTTTGTTGCTATAAAACCTATAAATAAGATACTAATTTGGCCCTAACTTAATTACATTAATTAAGTTCAGTGGCGTCTCTAGCTTCACCTGAAAGAATATTTCTGACTAAAAAAATAACTCATGAGTCATGTTTTCCTTTTATTATGTCAAAAGCCTGAGGTAGGGCTTTATTCCGTTCTACTTGAATTATTTTATACTAAGAAATTAGTATTAATGTGTTATCATATTTTTATGTAATATTTTTAAAACCGGAATACCCATTATAGTCCAAGAGCCCGTGAGCGGCAAACCTTCGTCATTTTGTAAAAGCCGAAAGTTTGTCAGCGCATACTCCCAACATGGATAGAAGCAATGGAAGACTATAAAATTTGACTCATAGTGGCTTTGGCAGGTACGAGGTACCAAAGGTTAGTCAACTATATTTTAACTTTTGTTATTTTTTAAAAGCCAACTTTTATTTTATGTTATTTGGGTATCTATTAGAAGATATTTTCTTAGTCGCCAGACAGTTTTGACAGTTCCAACCCCTTGGCAGACAAAAATTTTGGGGTGACCCAATGGTCCGTGAATGTTCAATATTTCTGTTATTTAACAAGATATAACAAAATCATATACAAAGTGTACCAAAATAATTATTGATGTGAGGTTAACCCTTGTTACTTGGTACCGGCCAAAACCACTATGAGTCAAACCTCATAATCATTCATCGCTTCTACCTATCTTGGAAGAAACTTTAAGCTTTTACAAAATAGCAAGTGTTTGCCGCTCACGGGCTCTTACTCTATTATTTTTTGTTACCATATATTTATTTTAGAATTTAAAACATTGCTTAAAAAAATGCTAATCAGATCACATTTTTAGCCGCTTCTGTTACAAGGGTTGTTATGTTATAACTTTCTTGTATATGATAAGCACATACTTTACACAATTTTATTTAACTTTGACTTTTTTAATAGAGTGTTTTACCCTAAAATTTTAAAGCGAACTTTTGCTTTTTATTGTTGGCTCTTGATTTCGTAAATGTCATTTTCGAAATTGCCGGGCAAAAACTTTCATACAATCGAAAAAATTTGCCGGCAAAATTTTCTTTCTTATAATAATATGAAATTTAGTAGTGTAAAGTAAAAAAGGTAAAAAAATATTGTTAGTTCAATGCTAATAAAACGCCAAAGTTTGGATTGTGAAATATTCTTATCAAATATTATTCGATAAAATGTTTCATTAGGTCCAGTATTCCTCTTGCTTTATTCAAGTGTGTTGCTTTTTGGCTCGTAGTGTTATTACTGTTATTCATAAAATTGTCAAGCAACAAGCTTTTATACAATCATAATATTTTATGTATTACACATTGCATTTCTTTGCCTTCCCCTTTTATTTTTTAAATGAATTAAATAAAAATAATAAAATTTTAGGATATAAAATTGATGCATAAATTCTATTAGACTAGGAGGTATAGGCACCAATGTAATAAACATTATCATCATGAATATTTGCGAAATCATATTCAGAATAAAATGTTGATTACGAAGATTCATGATGCCATCTTGTATCTTGGTCCAAAAATTTTTATACTTCATTTGTTTAAAAAACAATTAAGAAAAAAATTGCATAAAATTAAATTTTATTTCATTTTTTTACAGAAAACAACTCTTTGCATTTTTTCAAACATGAATATTTATTTAAATAAAATATATAAACAATTAAAAATAAGCAATTATGCCCAACTTAAAGATTTAAGTAATGTATGAAAATATGAAATATTTTACATGATATTTATTTTTATTAAATCCTTGAACTTCTTGTAGAGTAAGCGATTTGACAGTTTTGAATTTCTAGATATTTTTTTGTGTGTTTTATTGTTTTTTATCCCCTAAAAGTATGTATTTCTCCGTTAGGTAATAGTTTCTATATAAACAGCACCCAGATCGACCTGGTGTATTCCAAGGTTACCAAGACAACTACCTTAAGGTCTAACTACAATTTAAGGAACAAAGTCAGAGTCTCAAATTTGTCAAATATATATTAAAAGGTGACATGTTTCGCCGTCTCCGGCATCATCAGACCTAAAATAATGTATAAAACCCGTTACACAGAGAAATAAATAACAATAAAATAACAAAACTCACCTAACTATTTAAAACCAACGGTTACATTGACAGAACAATAAATAAAATAATTAATACAAATTAGCTAAAATCAAAGAAGAAGAATGAGGTTGAGTAGTTAATACAAAATGTATAGAGTAAGGTAAAGCGGTAAGGTAGACATAGCCTTATAACTTATAAGGTTGCCCCGGTAGCACAGGCCTAGTTTATAGTGAAGAAATAAAGAGAATAACCAATATGACATTCGACGACAATGAAGGGTCAATTTTTATTATTGTTTAAGGTTATTAAAAATTAAATGAGGTTCAAAAGTGAACACTTCATTTACGCACGTAAGAATGGGACTTGTTTTGGCTTTCGAAATTTCCAATTTCTCCAGCAAGTCCAGTTTATTTCCCTTGTCACACACATGCAAAACTTTTATATTGTCAGGTGTTTTGACGTGATGTCCTGATGTAAGTAGGTGGTTCGCAAAAGCCGAATTAGTGAAAGAGACATCAGTGTTATTATACTTTTCGTATTGTTTTATATGTTCTCCTACTCTTGTAGATATTTTTCGACCTGACTGGCCAACATAGACTGCAGGACAGTCGCCACATTCAAGTAAATATACACCCGATTTAGAAAGTTGGTCTACAGGATCCTTCGACCGAACCAAGTGTTTTTTTAATGAATTGTCCGTCCTGAAAGCAATAGAGATCCCGTATGATTTAAAAAATTTGGCCAGTTGATGAGAAACACCACCAAAAAGGTCATAGAACGAAAGTTACAAATTTCTTTAGTTGTTGAATGTATTATATTATAGGACAATTTATATTTGTTAAGAAATTTGAAATAAATTTTATTAATTGTGTTTACTGGAAAGTCGTTATTAAACGCCAATAATTTAATGACTTTAAGCTCCCTCTTAAAAGCTTCATCAGATAAGGGTAAGTTGAATAGCCTGTATAAAAATGATTTAAAAGCTGCATATCTATGACTATAAGAAGAATTTGAATTAAATTGAATAATGTTGTCAGTTGCTGAAGGCTTTCTGTATACCTCAAACTCAACCCTGGCACCTTCACGATGCAGCAGAAGATTTAAAAAGGTAATTTGCCATCCGTCTTCACTCCCAAAGTAAATCCTATTTTAGGATGTAACAAGTTAACAAAATTAAGAAAATTGGCAAGCATCCTATCATCCCCTCCCCACAATATGCATATTTATTTCTCTGTGTAACGGGTTTTATACATTATTTTAGGTCTGATGATGCCGGAGACGGCGAAACATGTCACCTTTTAATATATATTTGACAAATTTGAGACTCTGACTTTGTTCCTTAAATTGTAGTTAAATCTATGTTGAGTCTCTTTGAGAAAATGGACAGATTCTTAAGTACCTTAAGGTCGTCATCTTGCAAAAAAAAAATGTATAAAAGGGGGGTCTCGGCAAATTATTTAAAAGCTGCTGAAAAGTACTTTATAACCCTAAAATTTTTAGTTAATACTTACACTCTTAAATATAGTATTTATACATTTTTTTTATAGTTTTAATTTTTTTTAGTAGTTATAAAAATTAAAGTTACATTAAAGAAATGCACTCCATACGATGAAACTTTGGATTTAAATTATAAACTATTTCAGAAGTATAAATAATTTATAATTTAACCCATTTATACTTGCATTAAATCAAGAAATTTTAAATTTTATAATTGTACAAGAAATAACAATTTCTTTGCTAAATTATTAATCCTTACATAACTTAATAATTTAGATACGGTAATTTAAATTAACCAATTTAAATATTTATTATATGTTCTTACTTCCGATATATTTTTTAAAATAAATAAATTAGCTGAATGTTACCATGAACAGGAAATAGCTTTTAAAATATTATATGTATATTTTGAAAATAAAACATTCAGAAAGAGGTAAATATAAATACATATTTATTTTATCTTATACTGTGCATTAAATTAAAACTAAATGTTAGGTATGCACAAATATAAAAAGTTTAAAATTATTTATGTAAATAATTGCGGTTTAAAAGATTTGTTTTTATTAGAATGGCACGTAATCACTTATTATAGATACAGGGTGTTTAATTATATTTTGACCTATTTTGATCGCAATTAGCTTTATATCCCTGCATCGAGTCTTAGATTAAAAAAAAATCTTATCATATCCATGCCACTTAATTGTAACATTCTTTTACTAGAAAAACAAACTGGCCAATTTTTTTTTTATATGGCAACTTTTTATTTTAAATGTAACATTATCTACATTTTTCCTAAATCCTAAAATTTATCCTTAAAAATAAGCTATTATTAAACAAAATATTATTTGGCTTTTCTCCAGAATAAAATTATAAAGTTTATTTATTATTTTAAGAAAATTAAAACTTTTATACATAATGAAGAACTATTCTGCTCTTACACAATATAATAAAAGTTATTATTACTTTAAAATAAATAAATTAATAAAATACTTAATATCAAGTTACTTATAATACAAAGGTCTCAATCTATAAACAAATAAATAATATCAACTGAGTGCTAATAAACCTTTGATTATAGATTGAAACCTTTGTATTGTAAATAACTTAATATTAAATATTTCATTATTTTATTTCTTTTAAAGTAATCATAACTTTTATTATATTGTGTAAGAGCAGAATAGTTCTTCATAATGTATAAAAGTTTTAATTTTCTTAAAATGTTAAATAAACTTTTAATTTTACTCTGGAGAAAAGCAAAATAATATTTTGTTTAAATTTAATCTCCCAGAAACCAAATAAAGCATAAAATAAGCTACTATTATTAAAAAATGATTGTTTTATTGATCTCTAAATATTAATTGCTTTGCAATTAAAATTTTACATAAATAATTGTTTTCGTTAAATCAGTGATTTTATGAAGGTATTCAACTAATTTAATATATTTTTTAAATTCTGATAAAAACTGGCCAAGTCAAATCTAAACTTTAGGATGCTAAACTTAAGTTTTTTCGGCTATTCGGCCGTCGTTGTAGATTTTGTTTCCTTGACGTTTTGCCAGCGCGAGTGGTTGGCATCATCAGAAGGTTCCTGGTAGACAACTTGCGTATAGTGTATCTCAAAGTATATCGCGTTGGCTTTTGACGGCAGTACTCCAATATACCTGCCGACAGCAATATAACAGTGGATCAGAGGTATTAAAGAGCAGAACATTAGGGACGGACTCTAATAATATAAAGATTTTTAATTTATGGGTTATTTTAGTAGGTATATTCTTAAAATTACATTAAGAAATTAAATATATGCAAAGTTTTAATAATTATACATAAATTTATAACTATATTATCTTTACGTAATTACATTTTTATCTAAATATCTAAATCTAATTCGATTTCACTATCAGAGTCCTCGTTGAGATTAATTACAATACAATTTTTGTTGTTTTGTACAGAAATGTAGGAGTCCTCAATTTTTATAATGTGTTGTACTGAATTTTTCCAGGTCTCAACTGGTATATTAGTAATTACATTTTTCAAAAAGTTCTGCGCTTGTATCCTCGTGATAATCCAAGCTAGAATCCTTAACATTCTTTGCAGACAACAGCAAGCAGTTTGGGACAAATCCGTTTTCTGAACCAGCGTGTATTATGGTAATGCGTTTTCCTTTATTTGAAAGTCCTTTCGTCTGAGAGTTTTGACTGGAATCCACCCATCCTTTGGATACTGTGTTGTGTGTATCGAACCATGTTTCATCAAGGTAAATTATGGATCTGTTTTCTAACCTATATCTTATAATTTCTTGAAGGTAATTAAATCTTCAATTGCGTAATCTGTGCGATTCCATTACTACTTGTCTTTTGTCTATTTTGCGGTGTTTAAATCCCATTTTACAAACAACTCTATGGGGGTGGCACGGCTAATATTTATATTAGTGTCCAAGGTAGGAACAACTCCACTTTCATAAAGACAATATATGTTCCTTCTTATTTGGTCTTAATCACTATTGTCTATACGGTGAGATCGAAAATCACTACGCTTTTTTCTTTTATTTAATTCTTCACTATTAATAATATTCCTTATCGACGATATTGGAGATTTTGTAAGTAGACAGGTTTCTTTTAAAGCTTCTTGTTTAATAAGTCCCCTACTGATTAAAGTTTCATACACATTTACAACCTGTTTTGCATCTAATAACAAATGATTTCGACGCAACATACTTATATGTATTCTCGTAAAATAACTTTTTCGAAACGCAAAGTAAAAACGGTTATTCAACACCACAACTAAAATATTAGCAGAAATATTTATATAAATGGTCAAGAGATATTTATACCTGGCCCACCCCTGCCATTATGAACTCATAGGTTTGCCCAATAACAATAGGTCATAAATCATTAAAGGTTTATTGGGGTATTGCCCGTCAAAAGCCAAAGCGATATACTTTGAGATACACTATACTACTGTGTCCCGGCGCGGACACAGCGAGTATTTAAAGGCAGCTTGGGTGGGTGGGGCCTTTTCTGCTTCGTCGGTGTTGCGCAGTTGTTGTTTGTGTTGTTGGGCCATTCTTGTCGTTTTCCAAATCGGTATCTATGTTTTGTTGAAGTTGTTAGTGTGCTTATGTATCTTTATGGCTTCCCTGTACAGTCTGGAGTGGTAAAGAGGTATTAGCAAGGACCTGGGTAATTTCGAAATATTTCATTCGAAAATACCCAGGTTCTTGCTAATACCTCTTCTTATGTTTAATTTGTTTTCTGGGAGATTAAAATTAATTAAAATTAAAATCTCCCAGAAAACAAATAAAACATAAAATACTTTATTATATGGCTAAACATTTTTTACTATTCTTTTTATCTGGTTAGGATACCGAATAGGTGTATCTTACACCAGTTAATTTTTTCAAAAGTAATGTCAAACTCTAAAGTGTCCATCAGACATTTCATTTTTTTTTCAGTTTTCTAACAAGTTTATAAGTAAGTTTTTAGGTAAACTGTTTACCACATTTTTGGTAAACTATTTACCACATTTTTGAGACGCAACCATTGGCCCAGTTCTCGTCTGGCGTCTTGTTAAGATTTTATTTTATTGCATTAAAATGATTTCAACATGAATTTTTGTTTATAGATTGAAACCTTTGTATTGTAATTAACTTAATATTGAATATTTGTAATATCAGAATAGTTCTTCATAATGTATAAAAGTTTTAATTTTCTTAAAATGTTAAATAAACTTTTTGATTTTATTCTGGAGAAAAGCCAAATAATATTTGGTTAATACCTCTTCTTACCACGCACGGGCGTCGGTTGGGGGTATAATTAATAAAAAGTAAATTAAAAATTAAAAACTTATGTTAGTTAGCATGATATCTAAAAGAGTTATTTAAAAAAGTGCTAAGAATTAAATGTTAACCGCCGACGAGCATATTAAAAAAAAAGGTCAATAAAGGAATCCTATTTTTGTTTAAATTCTTTTTCTAATTATTAAGTAACAGACTGATTTACTGTATCATAATTTTATATTTTTTATACCGTACTTATACGGTTACCAATAAGATATACAGGGTGGAACACCACAAACGCCTCGGCCTCCAAACGGTATTATTTATTTATTATTATATTATTTTTGGCATAAAAATTACTTAAGACACTTAACTAACCTTTTTTTTCTAAAATCTAAAAATAAAACAATATAGAGGGTGTTCCATTTAAAATAAGCGAGTAATTTGTACTTTAAGGTAGCAAATATTAAAAAGTAGTTTCTGGACACCCTGTATAATTTAAAGCTAAAAATTAAATGTAGGTGATGGCCGAGTTCATATTCTAACAATATAACATAATATACAAAGTCAAGCCTAAGTAAAGTAGGATATAATATGATATGTTTTTATTATGATTTTTTCAAAAATCCTGATGATAAACCTTTTAGTTTAGGAATAAGGATCGCTAATAAAACTTACCCTGTGTTTATTTTTACAATCCAAAAATAAACTAATATACTATATATTCCATTTAAAAAGAAGAAACATTAGTTTAATATGTTTATATATTTTTGAGCACCCTGTAAAATTCCCTATAATTTTAAATTATGTTCCCAATATACCCACATATAGCCGTAAAAATATTTAAAAAATTCCATTTTTGTATTAGAGACCAAGGCGTTTGTGGTGCGCCACCCTGTATATCGTATTGGTAACCGTGTAAGTACGGTATAGAAAATATAAAAATTATAAATCAGTTTGTCACTTAATAATTAAAAACCTATTTATTTAAAAATATTAGGATTTCTATATTCACCGTTTTTTTTCATTTATTTTAATAATGATGCTCCTCGGCCTAAAATTAAATTCTAAACATCTTTTTAAATAACTTTTTAGATATCATGTCAACTAACGTCACTTTTTAATTTTTTAATTTACTTTTTAATAATTATACCCCCAACCGACGCCCATGCGCCGGATGCCACAAATTATTTTTAGGATACTAGATGAGCAAAGGGTTATTGCCAAAAGAAAATTTTAATTTTTTTTATATGTGTCCAACTCTTTGATGGTTACTGTATATCTTAAAAACTAATCAAAGAATCACGTTGGGCTAATAATAACTTTTGATCAGAAAGTCAAGAACTATATAAACAAACACATGCAGTTTTTTTATGTTTACGTTAAATAGGCTTTGAGTTATGAAAGGGTCAAATTTGGTTTGATACGCTGTTGCCTGTCTAGATTATCTAAGGATGCGTCTATTTCTATGTAATAATACTTTAAACATGTAACTGTCTCTAAAAAAGTCAATATTTTGTTAAAACACAAATAAAGACCTATTAATATCAATAAGTAATGTACTTTCGTGCTTGGTTTGAACTTTACGATACAGGCAACTGTCCAACAGTTTACAATGACTATTCGTGACCCAATATAATATTCGCTCGTCGTTTTGTTGTTAAGTGAATTTATAACTAGTTCTTAATTGATGGGCGGAGTATCTAATTTTACACATTACAGGCCAATTATTTTGGAGGTAAACACGAAAGGCAACAAACTAGGTTAGATATACCTATGTAAATAATTTAAGCGCTTTAATAAATAATATTAAGGTAATAAAAAAACAATTTAAAGTAGAATTTAAGAATGTGTTTCGTCTGTAATTAAAATGGCTACCACTGTATGAATGGACTAGTAAATGCATCAAGGCATACGGGGTGGTTAAAGAGGTTTAAAATAAATGGGATTCTCCTTAGCAGATGTCGTAGTTTTTACCATTAAGCAAATAAAAATTCAGCTTTTTTACCATTTTTTTATACCTTGTTTCGTTTTTAAGAGAAACAATTAAAGGCCACTTAATTGCATACTCCTAGACCACATAAAAACAAAGGACATTTTTTCCCTAGAAAATAGTTTTTTATTAATAATTTATTAATCATTTTATAATATTTAAACAAAGACTTATAGTCTAACATCCGGCATTAAAGAAATATACCTCCTCATCTGTTAATTGAATGAAATGATATTTTCTAGGCAGATTTAATTGTAGTCAATGCAAATAGACAAACTCTGCCAGCATAGGTCTGCTACAATTATAAAATAATTATTAATTTAATACTTAATTTATTTATAATTGTTACCTTTACATGTTAGTGGCATGTACCAAACAGTTTATTATAAACCTTGTTGTAGTAAGCACCCATCTCTATGACTTCTACACTTACCTGCAGCTAGGTGAGAACATTTTCTTATAAATAAATTATGTATTAATTAATTAATTTTTAATAATTGTAGCAGACCTATGCTGGCAAAGGTTTTTACTTGCATTCACTACAATAAAATCTGCCTAAAAATATTATTTTATTCAAATAACTGATAAGGATATATTTTTTCTTAGACTATTAAATAAGTACGTTAACTAACATAATAGTCAGGGAGGTAGCAACGTCAGAAAAACAAGAATTTCAGGTTCGCTGATTTTTTGATATGTTGTTCTCACTCCTCTTTGGGTAGATCCTTGACTGTCCGGCTGGCGGTAGCGACTGCGTTGGCGCCCAGCTGTGACCTTGATATTAAGAGATGTCACTGAGATGTCAAAACATGCAGACCTTGGTCATATATTATCTTTTCAAGTTTTATCAAAATATACCGAACGGTGACGACTGTATAATTAGCCTTGGCAAAAACGTCTGGCAATAAAAAATTTTTTTCGGTAAACCTATCTAAAGACAAAAGATTAAAAATTACGTTTCTTAAATATTTTCAAAACCTTGGATTATTACCGGTACGAGTAGGAAGCGAACTAATAAACGCAAACACTACCTCCAGCCAGACAGCTCAGTGTCTATCCAGAAGAGAAAGGGGAACAACATATAAAAAAAAACAGCTAACCTAATTTTTTTTTGAAAACGTTGCTACTTCCTATACTTTAAAAACATTGTATCTATAGCCAAGGCAGCTTCAAAAAGTTTGGATTTCTCTTTCGAGCCAAAAATATTTTTCCCTTCCAATTTATACACCTTGTAGATGTCCCAAATCTGACCCCTTACAACCTTTAGCATTTTTGATTTCATTAAAAAAAGCTATTCGCATTTGTAATGATCCTTAACTTAGAGAAACGCTTCCTTCTCTTACCCGTCGTCAGGCTGTGGGGGTTTCTCCTTTTTTTTATGGGTACTTTTCTGGCTTCTGCTCTGAAAAATTGTCCAGTTTAATTCCTTTACTTACGGTTCCCAAGAGAGAAATTTGTGGTACCGCAAGTATGCATTTCTATATGGTCCAACTAGACAGGATTCAAACTTCTTATTTGTTTCGTTCTTTTACCCCTAGAAATTCTAGAATGTGGAACCTGCTAGCCACAGGGTCTTCCCCTCCCCCTCCCTCAAAATTTCAAGTATTTAAGTCCCGTGTCAACAAACTCCCTTTTACCACGCTTAAAACACCCACGGTAAGTAAGTATTTAGGCTCTAAGCCTTCTTGGATTGTCAAACAAGAAAACCTATATTTAAACTACTAAATATTCCATAATTTACAGATTTATATATACAGTGTGTCCAAAATTGGTAGGGAATGTATTGGGATATTGGAAACCATAAGAGATAGAAAGATGGTTAAATGGGGAAAGTTATAGACCATTTAAAGCTTAATCTAATGCCGTTTTAATGACGGATGTATCTCGTTTGGTTTTTGAGTTATTTTGAAAAACTGTTATTCTTATGGCCGCCATTTTGTTTTTGCACATTTTTAAAGAGCGTTTTTTTCCTTTAAAAGATGTGCAACACTTTATTAAAATGTTTTTGTTTAATGTCAAAAAAGGAAAAAAATATTTTTTGCTAAGTTGGCCATGACTGCATAGGAAAATAGCTTTATAAACAATTGTCATTTGATTCCTAAAAATAAACTATGTTAAAAAACTATTTTTGATTTTTAAAAGCCTATGTACCCAAACAAAGACGGAGATTTACTTTGTTTGTAATGACAGATTAAAATATTTAATAATAATAATATAAAGCTGTACTTTCTACCAAAAATTAGTATATTTACTTTTTTATATTATTGTGTTTACCTCAACCTATAACAATACAAAAATCAAACTTATCTTCTTTTAATTTGCACTAACAATTGGAAAAAAATATAAATCCTAGGACAAACTATGCTCTTTACATTCATTACCAACTTACTTGCATATGGAAGTTTTGAAAAACCTCGACCAAAATAGTATCAAGAAAATACCGAAAATCGAAATAGAATTATTCAAAAATATTTTGCCGATAATCCTATATCTTCTACATGAGTTGCAACCAGGGAACTAATAAATATTAATAAAATAATAAAAAAAATAATAATTTTGCCAAAAATAACGCTACAGTTCAAAATGTCCACCGTTTTTTTCAATGACTTTTGACACTTCTTTAAAACAGTTCTGGTAACGCGGTTAAGAGTGTTTCTGTTTATACTTAATAGGACATCCCGCAAACGGTCTTCAAGAACTTGTACATTTTCAGGAGGATCAAATTCATATATTTCATTTTTTAAATAACCCCATAAATAAAAGTCTAAAGGAGTGATGTCTGGAGACCTGGCAGGCCACCGAACAGGCCCATTGTTTGAGATAATTCTCTCACCAAAAGTTTTCGATAAAAATGTGTGCACCTTCCTAGAATTGTGAGCGGGACGTCCATCTTATTGAAACCACAAATTGTTAAAATCATTTGGTGGAACTACTTCCCTAATTGCTGGAATTATTTCGTTTTGCAGCATCTCAAGATATCTTTGGCCATTCAGTGTCTGCTCGTAAATAAAAGGCCCAATTAAGTGATTTGCTAAAAAATATATTATAAAAAAATAAAAATTATAACTAATATGTTTTTATTACCATAAATTCCGCACCATACGTTAAGCAAATCGAACTTGCAGTCTACGTTGTTCCATGTTAGGGGATTTTCTACAACCCAGTAATGGTGGTTATGTTTGTTAATACGCCACAATTTGTAAAATGACTTTCGTCCGTCCATAAAACTTTTCTAAAAAAAAATTGGGTTTTCTTCACATTTATTACGATACCAATGGCAAAATTGAAGTCTTCTTTGAAAAATCACCCTCATTAAGCCCTTGTACCAGGGTGGGTTTATATGGGCGATAATGGGATAATTTTAAAACGTGATGTATGGTTGACTTCCGGAATGTTAAGTTCGCCGTTTGCAACTCATTAGCCAGAAGATGTAGGATTATCGGCAAATATTCTTGAATATTTCTATTTCAAACTTCATTATTTTTGATACTCTTTTGGTCGGGTTTTCAAAACTTCCATATGCAAGTAGGTTGGTAGTAAGTGTGGAGAACATTTTTTATCCCTGGTTGATGTCTTTCAGGGACAACTTTCAAATAATTGTTTCCTGCATGCTCCGCATTTCTGTGATTTTAATATAAATAACTAACATGTCAAATGTTTCTTCGTTTGAAAAAAAAGTTTCCGGCATTTTTGTGGATACGTTTGCTTACAATTTTCCAATAACACAATAAAATATGTATATAAATGAGAATATTTGACAACTTCGTCTTAACAACGACATTTTCGTTGTTTCTAGAGGCAGTCATGGCCAACTCGACCAAAAATGGTTTTTAATGTTTTTTGACATAAAACCATATTTTTAATTAAGTGTTATACATCATTTTAAAGGTTATAAAACGCTCTTTGAAAATGTAGAAAAAAACAAAATGGCGGCCATAAGAAAAACAAAAGTTGATGATGATATCTTAAAACCGAAACTTTAAAATTAAAATCTAAATAAAGGAATGTATTCCTCTTAAAAAGTTGCCCTAACTGTTTACGTATTCCAAAATTATTTCAAATAAAAAAAAACTACAGCACTTTTTCTAAATGCACATTTTTTATTTTTTAAAAATAACTCAAAAAACCAAACAAGATACACGGCCGTCATCAAAACCGCATTAAATTAAAGGTTAAATGGTCTATAACTTTCCCCATTTAACCGTCTTTCTATCTCTTCTAGTTTCCAATATCCCAATACATTCCCCTGCAATTTTGGACACACTGTATATTTTTGTTTTGGGTGAGAAGGACGGATATGAAATTAGGTAAATTTGTGTAATTTTTTTTTTGAAAACCAAGCAAGTTAAAAAAAAGGAGCTTAAAAGGATATGTTTTTAACTTGTCTAATCCAATGAAATATATAAGTCGGAGACGTACTTTTCCTTGTCAGAAAAATGTGTTAAAATACCGCTCAAAAAATACCGCTCGAAATCACAAGTAAGCTCTTTTAAATTTGCAAATAACACTGGCCAATTTTATGAAAGTTAGATAAGGGATATTTAAACATTATTTTTTAGTTTAACACCCTGTATCTAAGTAACTATGCATTTTGAGGTTAATATGAACTTTTTCTTATCTTTGCTTGATAAATAATATGTCTGGATATTGTCTGAAAAACATTCTGTAATACCCAGTATATTAATAGAGTTATTTTGTAAAAAACGCAGTAATGATCAAATACCATTCTTAAAAAAATAACAATTTTTTTAAATTAAATTATTGTTTTTTTGTATTTCACTTTATTTGCCGCATCTATCATTTTGTTTTAAATGTAAATTTAAAAATTATTTTCATCATGTACTTTAAAATAAATTTTTCCAGGAATAAAAGAATTTTAAAACATTATGACTTCGGGGAAAAAAATAAATTATTTTTCTAGGTTAATTAAAGTTATGAATATTTAATTATTTTATATTTTTTGCCATAAATAGCTTATTCATTTTATAGCACAAAAATAAAAGAAATAAATACCACCAATTTGGAAAAATAATAAATCAATTAATCATCTTTAGTATGAATATACAGGCTGTCAATTTAATATAAATATAGGCCTTAAACGACAACATACAATTTTCCATACATGAATGACAACATGTGTCGTATATGACCCCATAAAAATTATTGGTAATTGAAGTTCAAACAGCAAAACCTACTAACTAACTACTACTAAAACTAATTTCTTATTGCTGGTTGTTTTGTAACGACTTTTAAAATTAAACCAATGATTTTTTATAATTTTTTTATTTTGGCACATCTTTGTTAGATTCTTATAATTCTTATTCTTTTAATTTTTATTTGTGTGCAGTAAAGAATCAAGAAAATTTTGTTTTAACAACCTGTCTTGTATATTATTATTTTTATGCTTTAGAGAGGTGTATCTTATGTCTACGTAATTTTTCGTTTCTATAGGTAATAATTTTATGCAGCAAAATTACATTTCCAAGATTGTTACTCATTTTTTGTCCCCTTAGGTTTAACAAGATGCAAAATCATTTTTTTCTCTGTCCGTGTAAATAATAAAACGTTTATAGTGCCATCTGTAACTACTGCTTTTATAAATAACTTTGTTCTTGATGTGCTATGGGTCTATTTGATAGAATTAAAGTCATTTGTTCAAATTAAAATATAAATATTGAAAAAGATTATTTATAAAATATTTTAATTCAAAATAATTATCTTCTTGATTTTATAAATAATTGTTTCCTTGAATTTGAAACTCCAGTTATAAGACAAAATCAAAATAGACCTATTACAAATTTATTTTTACCATACATTCCCGGACTATCAAATAAAATTCAACGAATAGCACATAAATTTAATATTCGCACAATCTTTAAAACACAAAACACTATCAGATCTTAATTAACAAAAACCAAACCATACAACTTAAAGAAAATACAAAAAATATCATTTATAAAATACCTTGCGAATGCAATAAGTTTTATATAGGTGAAACTTGTAGACCATTAGCCAAACGCATAAAAGAACACAGATCATACAATTTAAACACAGAATTTCATAAATCAAAAATCTGCCAACACGCATTTGATAACAATCATAGAATAAACTGGGATGCTTCGAGCATTTTAGCAAAGGAAACTTGTTCTAAAAAACGTAAATCAAAGAAAGTGCGTATATATTATTAAACAAGGATAATTGTGTAGCATCAATTTTAGTTAATTTAAATAACACTTGGTTGCCTTTGCTTGATACTGAAGTATCTTCAGAAAGACTAAAAATTAACTAACTATTCACCTTTTTGTAATATAAACAATAAATACACCAGCAACCAGTTATCTATGTCACTATGACACTATAACCAAACAAACATATTTGACATTTAATGTCAAAGACATTTCAGAATCTCCTAAAAAACATAAAAAATTTAAAATTTAAAAGCTAATAATAGTAAATTTTTATTATTTATTATTTGTATTCAATTTATCTTGACAACGGTGGCAGATTTGCCACCGATACGTCGATTTTAAAGTATCTTTTACTTGTTTTAATTTTTTTGGTTTTTTAGTACTTTACTATTCAGATTCACTTCCAATATCATCTAAATCATATTAAATATTATTGTCAATATCCTCATTACTTTTTTATGTCGTCGTTTAATTCTTTTTAGTAATTTTTTAATTTAAAATTCTATTTTGATAGACATTTTTTATTAAGCAAACAACAACACGAGTCGCCGGCGATCCCAAACACCTATAACTACCTTTTCACATTACCGGAAGACGGGAATCCGGGCGACGTCCGACGCTATCGAAGCGTGTAAAGTCCTATGAGACCCTTTAAACGTTGAGAACCCGGAAAGTCGGCTGTCCGTGTGAAAGGTCTCGTAACACTCCATACCTTTCGCTAGCATCAGTCCGTGAAACGGCAGTAATTCAGGCAAAAGACTTCTGCGGCATACATTATTTGCTGTCGTAATAGTAACAGTTAAGCTACAAAAATAGGTGTAATTTATTTATTTATTTATTGGTTGACAACAGGGATACAAACAGGTAGGAACCCAAATGAGTATCCACAAAATTACATATACTTAGACATATAAAGATAAAGAACAAATATAAGACATAACTAAAACTAAAACTAGAATAGTATTTATATTTATAACAGAATTGCAAAGATTACTATTTTACAATGAGTATAATATTGTGTTTAATCTATTTTATTTAAGTTTATTTTTTAAAACCCTCTTTATAGTTTCCAGTGACATTAAAAAAATATCTACATTGTCTACATTGTTACATTTATTGGCACTTTTTGATATTCGGCATAAAGGCGAATTCTGAGAGCAATTTGTTCTTCTAAAAGGAATATAAAATAGATCATTTGATCGAAGGTTAACCTGAGGGGTATTAAAAGTTATTAGGGAAAGAATATCAGGACTTGATAATAAATTATTAATTATTTTATATAACAATAACACATCTGAAATAGTTCTTCTGGCAGAAAGGGATAAGACATGAAAGCGCTGTTGAGCCAGAGTAGCATCGCTTCGATGAAACGCTTTAAAAGAAATAAATTTTAGGAACCTATTTTGAATATGTTCAAGCCGATCTATGTATACAGCATACCTTGGATTCCAAAGGATACTACCAAAGTTTAATTTGCTTAAAACAAAAGAGTTGTAACCATTTCTATATGCAAATCAAACATTAATTTTGAGTCAATAAGGATGCCCAGGTCCCGCACATGCTCCACCTTTGGAAGTACATCATTATCAATTGTATAGTGAAATGCAACTGCATGTTTCAGTGCTTGGACAACATTGACGGAACAGGGGGAACGATGGGTTAAACATCTAATAACCCGACACCCACGGTACTCTGGTATTTAGGCATAGACCTTCGTGGGATGCCAAAAAGATAAAAAAAATGGTTATAAGGGATATCCACTTTGTTTCGTGAAAAAGTAATTGATAGACATTTATTTAAATTTAAAAACAAACTGTTTTGGTAATAGCAATATAATAAGACAACTTATGCAAGAAATATGTCTAAAATATTATTTGGTGGGGTCACGGGCGACCCCGTATTGTTGTTTAAGAAATGAAAATACCTAGTTAGTAACTAAGGTTACTAAATTTTTAAACCAATAAATAGTTCTTTATTATACAAGGGAAAAACCATTTAGATTTTAGCTTAAGGTTGTGTGTGTCTCTCGACGCGAAGCAAAAAAACAAAAATACATATTTTTCCTTTATAATTCACATTTTTTGTGACGGAAAAAACGTCGACATACAACGAAATTACTATCCATCATTTTATTTCCTTCAGTAAAAATGTACACTTTTTAAATTTATGGATGTTAAATTGTATCACCAGATGCCAATTTTAGATATAATTGAACCTGTGTATTACTTCCGGTTTAACCGGAAGTGATATATCCTTTAATATTTTAAATGGAATACCCTGTGTATTTTTAAAGATTTCAATCTCACAAGAAGTCATTCCTTACATAAAATTTGTTTTATACGTATAACCTACATTTTTTTGGTTTTAAAGAAAATGGCGTTTGAAAAAAAACTGTAAATGACCAAATAATGAGAAGTAGAAACCAAACTCCACAAATACTGGGTGTAAGGTATTAGAAGTAGAGTCAAGAACAAAGTTAAAGTTCTAGTTAACCCCGTACGAGCTTTCCCTAGTGGGGTATGCCCGTACTAATTTTATTTAGTCAAATAGTTTTTGTAGTTTAATAGTAAGATCCAAAGTTCGTTTTTATTGTTTACCGGTCTCATGTTTCCAAAAGATAGTTCCATATGGTAGATTTGATTCAAGTGACGTAAAGTGGCCCTATCAAAAATATTACGACACACTATTATAATACTACTTCCTGTTTAACCGAAAGTGCTTTAAAATGTGAACGTATAAATATGATACTCCGAATAATTTTAAGGAAACACCTTGTATATATTTTAGGATTTAAATTCTACAAGTCATTTCTGATATAAAATATTTTATGTACCCATAACCTATCTTTACTGGTTTTAGAGAAAATGGCGTTTTAAAAGTCCTAACGACCGCACAATAAACAATTTCATGGATATTGTGCTGTCGCATGGAACTTTTAAAAACCACACAACATAAATAAAAGTACCAAAAATGTTATCTATAAAATACCTTGTGAATGTAATAAATTTTATATAGGTGAAACTTCTAGACCATTGGCTAAACGCATAAAAGAACACAAAATATACATAAAAAGTACAGAATTTCACAAATTTAAAACTTATCAACAAAGAAATTTGAAAACAATCACAAAATAAACTGGAATGCTTTAAGTATTTTAGAAAAGGAAACTCTTGTTTTAAAAATGCAAAATTAAAGTGCGTGCATATTATTAAATAAAGATAAATGTGTAGCATCAATATTTGCTAATTTAAATAGCACATCGTTAACTTTGCTACATGCTGAAGTCTCTTCGGGAAAAATCAAAATTATCATTTTTTTGTTTTATAAATATTAAATACACCAGCAACCAGTTATGTATGTTACTATTACACTATAATCAAACAAACCTATTTGACATTTAATGTCAAAGGTATTTTAGAATTTTCTAAAAGAGCTAAACATTTTTAAATTTTAAACATAAACAATGGGTAATTTATAATTTTTTACTTTTGTTTAATTTTTTTGACAACGGTGGCAGACTTGCCACCGAAATGTCGATTTTCAGGTTTTCGTTACTTATTTTTTTGTGTTTTTTTTTTTTGGTTTCTCAATCTGATAAAGCATGTACCCAAATAAATACCATCCATTTAATGATAAAGTGTCTGGCAATAAAAAAAATATGTTTAAATGTCCTATCTAAAGATAAGAAATTAAAAATTAGGTTTTTTTAAACCTTACATTATTACCTGTACAGGGTGGCTCGAATTCGACGCTCATCATTGGGATTTCGGTAACCGTAAGAGATGCCGGATCGGTTAAATGGAGGCAAAGTTGCACAATTTGATGCTCAATAAAATGCAGTTTTGCGTTTTAAAAATTCCGAGTACTTCCGAAGATATTCGAAAAAAACCGAAACTTTTAATTTTCGTTTCTATTGTTTCCTGGCTATATTTGTTAAGATAACTTAAAATGAAAAACACGTTTTCTTGGCCACTTTTTCTGCTCTATAATTCAGTGTGAATAAATATTGAATCTGACGTTTCGGCTTCTGGCAACCATCATCAACTTAATTTTTTAAATACAGACCTGATATTTTTTCAATTTAATTAAATCCTTTCATCACTCTTAAAACACTATTTATCGCCACTTTGATATTTACCGACGTTTCGTACAGAAAATTCCATCACCAGAATATTGCATATTTATTTAACCATCATACGGCCCTGAACTACATTTTTAGGTAAAAACCTAACCTTAACTTCCGAACGATATCTAAATTTGATTAGGAATGATGTCTTAGACGCCTTAGATAATCAACCTTTGGCAGTATTTCAAGAAATATGGTGGCAGCAAGACGGAGCTCCTGCCCACAATGAAAGGGAAATAGCTCAATTCCTTTACCATATATTTCCTAATAAATGGTTTTGCAAGATGGCCCGCTAGGAGCCCAGATCTTAGTCCCCTAGATTATTTCCTTTGGGGATATCTTAAGATCCGTTTATTTAAAAATGCACCTCACGACCTTTAAGTACTACGACAAAATTTGATAAGGAAAGTCGCTGCCATTCCTGCGAGAACAATTAATCGAGCTGTATTAAAAATACAAAGCAAAGCAAGAAAATGCATCTAGGCGAAAGGTTATCTCTTTAAACACTTATAATAGTGATTAAATTATGTTTATTTTCAACATGGGCATCAAGATAGTCTTACAAATTGTTTATGTAAGCTGATTTGTTGTTTACCTTTTTGTTTCTTATGTCTAATATTCATGAAATTTTCGGTTAATAAAGTTATTTCCGCTGTTAGATATCAATGAGTTGCAATAAAAGATTACGAATATGTAATAAGTTTATTCTTTTTTTTACCTTCTTACTTAAAATGTAATTCACGGCCGTATTATGGTAAAATAAATATTTTGGCGATGGAATTTTCTGTACGAAACGTCGGCAAATATCAAAGTGGCGATATATAGTGTTTTAAGAGTGATAAAAGAATTTAATTAAATTGAAAAAATATCAGGTCCGTATTTAAAAAAATTAGTTTGATGATGATCGCCAGAAGCCGAAACGTCAGATTCAATATTTAATCATACTGAATTATAGAGAAGAAAAAGTGGCCATGAAAACGTGTTTTTCATTTTAAGTTATCTTAAAAAATATAGCCAGGAAACAATAAAAACCAAAATTGAAAATTACGGTTTTAGTCGAATATCTTCAAAAGTACTCGGAATTTTTTAAAGCGCAAAACGGCGTTTTATTGATCATCAAATTGCGCAACTTTGCCTCGATTTAACCGATCCTGTATCTCTTACGGTTTCCGAAATCCCAATGATGAGCGTCGAATTCGAGCCACCCTGTACAGGTAGGATGCGAAATAATAAACGCAACCACTAACGCCAGCGAGACAGGGCCTATCCAGAAGAGAAAAGACAAAACATTAAAAAATCAGCTGACCTAAAATTCTTTTTCGAAAACTTTGCCACCTCCTATACAACGGTATTTTGAGACATAAAAAAATATTTTTAAAACCATAACGTCTGGCAAATTTATTTTTACTATGAAATTTCTGTAACTTTTTAGTGTCCTGCAATTCACCCCACGTAATATTTCACAAATGACTGACTTTAGGGAAGATTATAAGCGGACTTAAATCAGTGTCGCTCGGCAACCGAAGCTTAAATGGTAATTAGCAATTATCGCACTTCTATGTAGGTGCGTGTTTTGTATCTACCTACTACTGTACGTACCAGGAGGTTTTTAACAATGTACCATAAGACTTTTCTTTTCTTTTAATTTTTTTCTCAAGATGGCGCCTATCCGCCATCTTAATTGTTACCACAATCATTTTTACGTCAAAAAGTAGCTTGAATCCTCCCATTAGTAATACTTAAATGTTATAAGGGAAATAAAAGTTAGCAGGGGAAAACTATTTACGTCCACAGTGTATTTGCTAAACTGTATAAGCAAGAAGTTTTTGGGATATCGACCAGCAATGCAATAACAAAACAAGCGCTATTAGTCACCCATGTTTACATGTCGGTATTTACGTTAGATTGTCTCTTTTCCTCACATTACCTATGTGTTATGTTATTTAGCTATATACAGGGTGTTAAAAATTCAAGGAATACTATAGGGATCTTGGAAACGGTAAGAGATACAGGGTTGGGTAAATTCTGCCAAAGTTGTGCATTTTTTGCTTAACGATGTTTTAAAAGCAGCCGTTTCGGAATTATCCGGATTAAACCGAAATTTTGGGAAACAGATTTTATTTATTTATTTATTTATTTATTTTTTGGTTTACTTAAGGTAGTTCTACCGATACCAGAAGAGTCAAATAAAAGCTTAAGGCAATTTGACTACCGTGGTATTTATATTTGGCAACGCTGCGTAAAAACAATAGAAATTATACGCAAAAATTTACTGCACAAGCATCCTTAAACAAATTATCGGTTTTAAATTGTTATGTTTATTTACTAATAAAGTCTCCAAACCACCCTTATCATATATGCCAAAAAATATATATATTTTATTGAAAAGGCAAAATAGTCGCTGAAAAAATAATAACAAATTTGTAAAACAAGGTCAAGTAGCACATAAATATAGGAATAAACATGAAATGTTTATTTTTATATATATCGGCTTATAGTCTTCGAATTATTGACTTAAAAACACTCGGAAAAAACCTGTTTTCTAATTATTGTGGATATTTAATCCCTTTGGATTTTTTTCTTTTTGACACTCTACGAAGGCTTTATGCCTAAGTACCAGAGTACCGTGGGTGTCGGGTTATTAGATGTTTAACCCCTTTTCCACGAGGTTCCGTTATCCAAGCACTAAAACATGCAATTTTTGCATTTCACAGCACGGTAGTGCCACCACGGACGTTATTTTTTTAAAATAACTACTACCTGAGGAAGGCAAAATACTACACTCATTGGATCTTATAACCGACACACGTGTTGTACTGGCATTAATTTTATGTCTCCATATATACCGTTTTCAATAAACTTTTTCGGTCTCATCATAAGATTTCGGCGGCGTTGCCATATATCAATCACATAGCATATTTTTTCAAATATTTATTAATTAATTCTATCACAAGCTCTGAAGGTCAAATTTCAATTATTCAAAATGTTCAGAATTGTTTTTTCTTCCGTTGATACAACTTTCAATAAAATCTGAACATTAGTTTTTGGAAAGTATTTTAGAATCTGCGATTTCCCATAAGAATCAATGGTAAAAGCAATTAGTTTATAATATTTATAACTTTTTATCAGTTCTCTGTGAATCTTTAAAAATTTAACTGGTTGATATTCCTATTATAAAGTACCAGGATGCTAAGTTTTATAATTTTCTGAATATTAATTCTTTCACCGGTATTACAATTTTAAAGAGATATTTTTAAAAAATTACACATTAACATTGCCACTTTTTTCTGTTTTATAAAATGATGTCACTAAATTAAAGACCCGTCGTTTCGTCTTTGAGCCATCATCATTAACATTGTTTTTTCAAATGAGCGGAATATTTGGTTTTAAATTAAATACACTTGTATTTTAATTCTAAAAACAACAATTTATCGCACTTTATATTTATGCGACGTTTTGAACCAAAAAACATTATCATTCACCATTTTGCCATTACAAAAAAAATCTCCCAAACCTTTTACTTACCTGCAAATTCCCGTTTACAGGTAAGTATGCATCCATTTTTTTATAACAGGCTACGATAAAGTTGATTAAATTAAATACTTTATTTTATTCCGTATATGTAAATGAACGTAACTTAACTTGATTTTTGTAGCTTGTTAGTTAAATTATTTTTTTTTATTTTGGACAAACCACGAAGACTAAAATCTTAAATATTAACGTACCGTGGGTGTCTTAAGCGAGGTAAGAGGAAGTTTGGTGACACGGGACTTAAATACTTGAAGATTTGAGGGGAAAGGAAAGACCTCCGCTGGCAGCAGGTTCCACAATCTAGAAATTCTAGGGATAAAAGAACGAACAAAGTGAGAAGTTCGGAGCCTGTCCAGTTGGACCGTATAGGGATGCATACGCGCGAAACCACGAGTTTCTCTGTTGGGAACCGTGAGTGGAGGAACTATACTGGACAATTTTTCAGAGCAGAAGCCATGAAAGTACCTATAAAAAGCGATAGATAGATCCCCCACAACTCGACGATGGGCAAGAAAGGGAAGCCTTTCTGTAAGTGAAGGATCATTAATGAGACGAATAGCTCTTCTTTGAATAGAATCCAGAATGCTTAGGGTTGAGGGGGAAGCCATGCCCCAGATATGAGAATACGTCGATGTATGAGAACAATACTCCAAGGGAGGTCGGATTTGGGACACATATAAAGTGTGTAAATTAGAAGGGGAAAAATACTTTTGGCTCGAAAGAGAAATCCAAGCTTTTTGAAGCTGCCGTGGCTATAGATACAATGTGTTTATGCCAGTTAAGGTTACCTTCAAATGTGACGCCTACAAGATTGAAGGTGTCTTTGCTATGTAAAACTTGGCCGCTCATAAGTAGAGGATGAGTATTTGATGACTCTTTTCGCGACAAGGAACATGATTGTGTTTTGGATGCATTAAAGTGGACGAGATTTTTGGCGCCCCAATCCAATATTAAATTGAGATCCTGCGAATGCAATATCTGCATCGCTCTGCGTTTGTTTTCAAATCAGGTTTAGTGATGGGTTTAGGAATCTGAAAACTGGAGTGAAGGATACTATCGTCGGCAAAACAATGAATGGAATTAGTTGTGGACGAGAGAAGGTCGTTGATGTGAAGAAGAAATATTGGTGCCAGAACTGAGCCCTGAGGCACTCCAGCATTAACTTAGTGAAAGCTTGAAGAATGGCCGTCCACAATAACTGATATACGTCAATCAGATAGATAACTAGAAAGCCAAGTAAAAAATTTAGTTGAAAGACCATAGAAGGGAAGTTTATTAAGAAGTGCGGCATGCCAGACCTGGTCAAAAGCTTTGGATTGTTATTATTATGAATGAATAAATTATTAAAAGAAACTATATTAAGTAGTAATAGAAATAAAGGACGCATACTTACCTTAAAATGGAAATTTCCAAAACCGTTTGGAATAAAAACGTAATTTTTATTGGAAAAAAAGTGTTCTTTGTCAGTTTGTTATATATAGTTGTATTTAGAAGTAAAATACTTCGTCCCTTGAGATCAGAACTAGCCTAAGTAACAATTTCAAAATTTTTCAGGAGAAACATTTTTATATCTAGACACTATGTTTTATTTAAAAAAAAATGCTAAAATTTGCTAGAATTATTGTTAAAACGTCAGAAATAATGTGCTTGAATAGCCCAAGCAAATTAAGTATACATTCTATGTCCAGCCCACGAGTTGGGTTGATTAGAACTTATAGAATTTTTGGACATAGAATTCTTTGAATTAACAAATATTATCACACATCAGTCAGCTACTCTTGAATCTAAAAGGAGAGCATAAGTAAAATAAATCCGCGAAAGTCTGAATTACTGTTTTCTAAAATTTAGGACTTGTCAAATAAAACATAAACTAACAGTTTTGAAAAATTACCGTTTTTTATCATTTGTAAACTAGTAGTAAAATACCTTCCTGAACAGAACAAGGTTGCTTATGATATGAAATTATAAACCTCTAATTTAATCCGCGTTGACTCCTTGTTGTAATTTTTGATTGGAAAACAATATGTAATAAGGGAGATTATTTAGTTGTTCAATGAATTTATTAAGATTACAATAGAAAAGATACAGCAAAATTATTATTTTACTCTCAAGTCATATCTAATTTAACATAAATACATAAATCGTATGGCTTTCCATAAAAAGGAGTAAAAAATGATATTGTTCCAAAACACCTCGTATAAAAACACGTGTCTTCGTTTTTATACCTTTATTAACAATGGAACGTAACTATGGTTACAACAACGACAAAATCTACTCTTGTCAATGTTTTGAAGTTTACAACACAAAAGTCGAATTTATACTGACTGATCCGAGGTTTCCCGTCGCCCTTTTATAGTATGGTGGAAGAGTAAAGAATGATCTAGAATATTCGAGAAATATCGTGAAAATTCCATAGTACATGATGGCATAAAAGTTATTAATGGATAATTCGGGCGTTTTCGGAAACCTTCGAAAGTGATGAAAGAACTTGGAAAAATTAAGGTAAATTATTTAAATAAATTAACAAACTAAATTAAATGATCCTAACTCTCTAAAATTCTATAACCTAAACACATTTTTAAAAGTCTGTAACATTGCCCCTTCCAAGTTTTGATCGTCTCGATCAAGTATCTTCACTGTCTTGATAACGGCTTAGCCTTTCTAGATGTACTACTTTCATCTTTGCCTGTGGACTCTTCTGTATACGGCACACCAGATCATTAAGCCGTGTCACCACTTTATATGGTCCCTCCCATGACTTCTGTAGTTTCGGTGAACGCCCCTTGGTTCTTCTCGGATTGTATAACCAAACTTTTTCACCGACGACAAATCCCTGATGGTTAGCTTTCAAGTCATAGCGGGATTTCATACGGTCACTTCCTTTTTGTAACTTGGTACGCACCTCTTCATGTATCCTCTGTAGCTGTTTACTTAGTTGACTTACATAGTCTTCTGCTGGTTCTTTATTGGTGGAAGGTCGTCCTGTAAGCAAGTCAACTGGAAGGCATATTTCCGCTCCGAAAATGACTTTAGCAGGTGTTTCGCCAGTAGTTTCGTGAATTGCGGAGCGGTATGCTAATAAAAACGGCTGTATATAGTTATCCCAGTCACTTTGTTGTTCATTTACTTTAATTTTCAGGTAGTTATCAAGTGTTCTGTTAAACCGCTCTACCATACCATCGGACTGGGGATGAAGAGGTGTCGTTCTTGTTTTATGGATTCCCAGGAGATTACAAAGGTTCTTGAAAAGATCTGACTCAAAGTTTCTGCCTTGATCGGAATGTATTTCTCTAGGAACTCCATAGCGACAAATCCATTGTTGAAATAATACATCGGCAACAGTGATAGCTTCTTGATTTGGGATTGGGTAAACTTCTGGCCATTTACTGAAGTAATCCATCGCTACCAAGATATAGCGATTCCCTGATTTACTAACTGGAAATGGCCCTGCTATGTCTATGGCAATTCTTTCAAAAGGTGCCCCTACATTGTATTGCTTCATCTTGCCATGGCTTCGTGTTTTGGGTCCCTTGCTGGAAGCGCAGTCCTTACACCTTCTGCACCAGTCTTTTACGTCTGCACGGTTTCCCAGCCAGTAGAACCTTTCTCGAACCTTTTCAAGAGTCTTCATAACTCCGAAATGGCCACCTCCTACACCATTATGCAAGGCTTGCAATACTTCAGGAATCCTTTTGGTTGGTAGAATTATCTGATGTTTATGGGTTTTGCCGTCAGAACTTTCCCAGACCCTTTGTAATAGGCCATCTTTAATAATCAAAGAGTCCCATATGGCCCAGTACCCTTTATGTCTTGGAGACTTGAAGGCTATTTTCTGATATGGTGGTCTTTCCAAATTCTCTGTCTTAAGTTTGATAATGTCTCCAAGATCGGGATCTTCTAGTTGTTCTTTGGCGAAGATCTTAAGATCCCATTCTTGAGAGCACTGGAGACGTGTTCTTCGGCAGTGAAATTCATCAGGATCTTCATGTTCTTCTCGTCTGCTGCAGTGTTTACAATCATCCGGGCAAGGTCGTCTTGATAAAGCGTCAGCATTCTTATGGTTTAGTCCCCTTCGATGTTCAATTTTGAAATCATATTCTTGAATGCGTTGTAGCCATCGTGCTATCTGACCTTCAGGGTTCTTGAACTGAAGCAACCATTTAAGTGATGCATGGTCCGTTCTAAGGTGGAATTTCTGGCCATACAGGTATTTATGAAAATGCTCTAGGGATTTAACAATAGCCAAAAGTTCTTTTCTGGTGACACAATAATTTCGTTCAGGTTTGGAAAGGACTTTGCTAAAATAGGCTATTACTTTTCTTGGCCATCTTGCATCTGTGACAAAATTCCACCAATAGCAGTGTTGCTCGCATCAGTGTCCACAATAAATGTTTGATTTGGTTGTGGATATGACAACACCGGGGATTGCACAGGGCTTTCTTTAGGTGTACAAAAGCTGCTTGGCAATCTTCAGTCCATTCGTAGCTGTTGTTGTTTTCCGTAAGACGATGTAATGGTCTTGCAATATCGGCAAACCCATGTATGAACCGTCTGTAATAGGTACACAATCCCAGAAAACTTCTAATTTCATGCTTGTTCTTTGGTACAGGCCAGTTCTGGATAGCTTCAGTCTTCTCTGGATCAGTTTTTACTCCTTCTTCGGTAATTATATGCCCTAGGTACTTTACTTCTTTCTGGAAAAGGTGTCATTTCTTTGGACTAAGCTTCAGCTGGGCGGATCTAAGCTTCTGAAAAATCTCTTCAACATTTTTCAAGTGGTCGTCAAATGTTTTTCCAAGAATTATTATGTCATCTAGATATACTAAGTAGGTTTTCCAAGTTAGTCCCCGTAATGTCAACTCCATCAAACGTTCAAACGTAGCGGGGGCATTGCATAAACCAAATGGCATAACATTAAACTGCCACAGTCCGTTTCCAGTTGAAAAAGCAGATTTTTCTTTGTCTTCCGGATGAAGTTCCTCTTGCCAATAGCCACTTTTTAGATCTAATGTCGAAAACCATTTTGATCCGGTGAGTGTATCTAAGGTATCGTCTATTCTTGGTAGTGGAAAACTGTCTTTCTTCGTGACATCATTCAGTCTTCTGAAGTCAACACAAAATCTGGTGGAACCATCTTTCTTCTTGACTAGGACTACTGGAGATGACCATGGACTTTGAGATGGCTCTATAATGCCTTGTTTTTGCATGTCTCCTAATAACTTTTCGACTTCGTCTCTCTTAGCTAAAGGAATTCGCCTTGATGGTTGTTTGATTGGCGAGGCGTCTCCGGTGTTTATCCGATGTTGAACTACGCTGGTTTTTCCCAAATCATTTTCAGATACGGAGAAAACATCTTGATTTCTTTTTAAAAGTGCTTCTAACATAGATGCCTGGACTGGATCTAACAAGGATTTTGATGAAATCACCAGGTCTTGCAGAGCATCAGGTAATTTACTTGTGGGGATTCCTGCAGGTGCAGTTAAGGTGGAGGTAACTATCATGTTAGCAGGTTGACAGGTACCAACTATGTCACCTTGTTTGACTTGTTGAGGGTAATCCTTTAGGTTCATCATTCGGACAAATACCATGTCTCTTTTGGCTTGCGTCAGAGTTCTGGCCGGTAAAATTCCTTTAGTGTATAACGGACTATTTTCAACTGGTTCGACTAAAACAATTTCACCTTCTTCTAAGTCTTCAAACTTTGCTTGTATAATGCTTTCTGAATTTGGCGGTAATAGGACATCTTCTGAAAGGACAACTTTTCGAATTATTGTTTCACTCCTTCGTGGAAGTCTCATTATGATCTCTTCATTATTGGTTCGTAGTACCCGTTGTGGAAGGTCTAGTACAAACTTCTGATTTTCCATAATGTCTAGGCCAAGAATAACTTCGTCCATGATGTCAGCAACAAACACGACGTGTATAAAGGATGTTGTTCCCAGGCTTATTCTGGCTTCATGTATGCCTTGAATTGGTATAACTTCTCCGTTCGCAGTTTCCAAGATGTAATTCTTCTCAGGGCGGAATATTTTACAATGTGCTACGATGTTCGGCTTCACGATGGTATGTGTGGAGCCAGTGTCTAGTACCATTTCGCAGTCCCGACCGCACACATTTCCAGGTACTACCAAGCTGGAGCCATTGTTCTGCAACCGGGATACTCTAATAGTTGTTGTTGGTGGGGCTTGGTAGCACCTAGCCAGCTTTCGCCCATTGAATCTGGTACAATTTCTCTGTAGATGCCCCTCTTTACCACACTTCCAACAGCGGATAGTATTTCTTCTTCTAAACGTCATACTGTTGTCTTCTTCTGTTTGTTTCTTAAGGAAAATTTCTTGCAACTCTTGTATCACTCTGGTCAAATTATTATTTGGATTGCTATCTTCTGGTACATAGTTTATTCTTCTTATTCTTGTCTGACTCCTGAACGTTTGTTTGGCTGTTTCGAATTGAAGTGCGTAGGCAAGAGCTTCTGATATTTTCTTCAATCTGGCCATTCTTAAAGCCTGATTCATGTCTGGATCGCGTAGACCTTCAATGAAACTACCCACGGCTAGTTCTTGTTTTATTTCTTCTGGGTATGTCGGATATGTCAGATTAATCAAACGTACGATGTCAGCTTCGTATTCTTGAAGGCTTTTGTTATATTTCTGTCTTCGTCCCTGCAGCTGCGCCTTATAAACTTCCTGCAAATGTGTCTCGCCATATCTCATTTCCAGGAACATTACAATTGATTGATAGTCGCCTTGTTTCTCTTCAGGAATATTTCTTAATACCTCCATGGCTTCACTTCGTAGAGCAAGCACTAGTGCGCGTGCCTTTTCTGGTAAACTCCAATTATTGCCGTTCGCAGCAGCTTCAAATTGTCTAAGGTACGTAACCCACGGTACCTTTCCGTCAAAAGTTGGTGGTTTCATAACAGTTGCTGAAGTACTACATACTGGAACGACACCTGTACTGGCTATATTTTGAATTTGCCGGTGTAATTGTTGCACTTCTTGTTGCATTTGACCTTGAACTAACTGCACAGTCTGTTGTATTTCTTCTATATCTTCTTTGACATCTTCTTTTGTAAGTTTTAATTCAAGCAACATTTCCTTTCTCATCTCATCTTGGCATTGATGAAATTCTCCCCTCAGGTGTTCTCGAATCTTTACTATCTTCTCTTTTATCTCTTGCTTCATTTGTTCTTGTCCTTTTTTTATGTCTTTTGAATTTTCTCGATTTGTTGTCTCGTTTCTGCTTGACTGATTTTGATTTCCCGCTTCATTTCTTTTTGATTTGTCTTCATTTCTTCTTGACTTTTCTTCATTTCTTCTAAATTGGTCTTCATTTCATTTTTAATGTCTTCTTTCATGGCTTCTTGGCTTGTCTGCATTTCTTTCTTTAGGTCTTCTTTCAGGGATTCTTGACTGCTCTTCATGTCTTCTTTCAGGGATTCTTGACTCGTCTTGATTTCTTCCATCATTTTTCTTATTAGCGTACTTATCTCCTCCATACTTGCTGTGTATTGTCTTGTCTCAACTGGCATTCACTCTTCTTACCACTTGGGCTTCCTTGAGTAACCTCGTTCCACTTCCGACACCAAATGTTCCAAAACACCTTGTATAAAAACACGTGTCTTCGTTTTTATACCTTTATTAACAATGGAACGTAACTATGGTTACAACAACGACAAAATCTACTCTTGTCAATGTCTCGAAGTTTACAACAGAAAAGTCGAATTTATACTGACTGATCCGAGGTTTCCCGTCGCCCTTTTATAGTATGGTGGAAGAGTAAAGAATGATCTAGAATATTCGAGAAATATCGTGAAAATTCCATAGTACATGATGGCATAAAAGTTATTAATGGATAATTCGGGCGTTTTCGGAAACCTTCGAAAGTGATGAAAGAACTTGGAAAAATTAAGGTAAATTATTTAAATAAATTAACAAACTAAATTAAATGATCCTAACTCTCTAAAATTCTATAACCTAAACACATTTTTGAAAGTCTGTAACAATATGAACAAAAATATATTTCTGAAGCAAAACAATGATACAAACACTTCTGTGGCTAAACGTTATTCACTATCGGATTCATTTGTTGACTGATTAGAAAAAGGCAAATTACTAAAAAACTGGTGGTACGGCTTGGGAATTACTGCTTTGTTACACAGATATTGCAGGTGATCGTACTTTTTTTAGTTAAGGCTATGGGTTTGGTATACAACTTCTTAAAATTGTATTCTTTTGTTACACTTGTCATTTTCTTTCTGCCTTTCTCTAGCAAATTTAACACTTTAAAAACTTCTTTGTGGTTGTAAGTGTATTTAAATAAGATAAAGTCTGGTTGATCAGGGGATGTTTTAATAATTTTAATTTTGTTTCAGTTCACTCTCTCATTGGCTTCATCTTTTTCAAAATTTAATGTCGTTTTATTCTGTAGATCTTTTAAATCAAAAACTTCGTCCTGTGAAATTTCGTGCACAATATAATATGGCTGATTTCGTTTGGCAGTCCTTACCAATGTGTACCGCTGGTCCGGTGATGAAATTGGGATATTTCTAGAGGCCTTCTCAATGACACTGTGGACAGAATCTCCCTCTGATTGTGTGTGACCACGCTCTAAATACGTGTGATTTATAGTAATACCATATTTTTGTGAAAGGTAGTTGTAAAGCGAAAATACATTTTTGTTTCTATTCTGGCCTGCACAGTTGTCTGAATAAAAACAAAATTCTTTAACACCTTTGGCAATGTGGTCCTTCATGAACATAAGAAGATTACTACCTATTTCACAGGAGCCCCTTTTTGCAATAATTCATTCAAGGTTAAAAATAGTAAAGGTAAAAGTGGACAGTTTAAGCTTGTAGTAAGCCAGCCCTACTTCCGATTTAGGAACTGGCAATATTTGTTGTAAGTCAAATACAGCCACACATATGTGACTATTTGTCATAGCCCTCTCTTTATCGCAATTTTTGAGTTACCTCGCTTTATTTTTGTTGGCGATATGAATTTGATAATCTGCTTCCAAGTCTTTTTTTCATCTGGGCAGGAGTGTTGATATTTGTGGCATATATCGCACAGATCTTTTTGGGATGATGAAAAGAAATATTGAAGTCTGTATTAAATACATTTCTATACATGCTTTCTGTAGCAGGTGTGGGAATATTATTTTCTTCACAATATTCCCGGTAAAGTACATACATTTTTGATATATTGAGAGTAGCTGGTAAAAACAATCTAGACGTTTTTTTTTCTACAGTAGTGGCTTTCTACAAGTTCAAAGGAATTTATGTGATATCTGACGCTTTGTTTAACTGATTCATCTAAAAGTGTGTGTTTGGAAACTTTTCCTCGTCTATCCTCAGATACTACTCCGGCGCTCCCCAGTTTATTAAACACTGTTTTTACTACCTGTGCACTAATACTAAGTGTATTTAAAAAAACGTTTTGCATACTTGAACCTTCTTTTCTTTAATAGGTAGAAAGTAAATATAAGTAAATGACCTTCTACTACCATCAGTAAATTCTTCATTATTTCCTTCATTTATGATAGGTCTTTTACGATCTCTCGCTTTTCTGAGAAACTGCACACACCTAGTTATAAAATCTCTCTGTTTGTTAACATCTCCTAAATCCCAGTAACTTTGAAATACCGTAACCCTGTCTTCTTCATGAATTTTTTCTATACATTTCATTCTGCAGTTTTGGCAAGGTGCTTTTATGTTTTTAGCAGGTTGAAGTTTACCTTTCCAATTTTTATATGGCTTTCCAGAATTGTGAGATTTCTTTATAACTGATCTTTTCCAATTTTCTCTATTGCGTTTTCTTTTTCTTGACAGCTTAGACTTCCTTTTATTTTCACCTCGGTTTTGATTTTCTTCTGAATCCCCTTTTGAAAACGATTGTTGAAATTCAGGATCTGTGTCTGAAGATGATAATTCCAGATCCTCTTCTAATTTAGTTTTTTGTTTAATTCCGCTAGTTGAAGGCTTTATTTCAATCTCATGATTAAAATTTTGTATTGATGCTGGCTGTTCAGAAATTCGCTGACCATCTTCTTTGCCATTATAACTACTGATCTGCTGGCGTAAAGTAGATTGACCTGTCAGACTTTTTTACTGCAAAATCAGAATAAACCTATATCCATTATCATATAGCACTGTGTAGGCTATGTTGTAGTAGAACTAGCCTATGTCCACATTTACGAAACACATACACTAGGAAGTTAAATACTGCAAAATCAGAATAAACCTATGTCCATTATCATATAACACCGTGTGGTCTATGTTGGAGTAGAACTAGCTTATGTCCATATTTAAGAAACACATACACTAGGAAGTTAACTTAGACTTATTCTGCACCAACTAAAATGGTATACGACGACATAGGATACTTTTAATAATTGGCCGTGCGGCTTAACTATTCGCGGTGGACTTACGATACTTCTGCACCCAAACCGCCCACCCTTATTTGATATGATGCTGGTAAAATAATAATTTCGGAAAATTTGGACATAGGCTAGTTCTGATCTCAAGGGACGACTTGTGTATTAACTTTTAAATTAAATATTCCGCCCATTTAACAAAACAAAGTTGTTGATGATGGCAAAAAGTGGCAATGTTAATGTGTCGTTAGTTTTAAAATATTTCTTGAAATAAACTGAGAAAAAAATAAAAATGTTTTAGAAAATTTTGGTTTAATCGGATAATTCCGAAACGGCTGCAAATTTTTAAATTTTTAAAACGGAATATTGGTAAGCATCAAAATGCACAACTTTGCCTCAATTTAACACACCCTGTATCTCTTACCGTTTTCGAGATCATAACGGTGTTTCTTGAATTTGTACTAGCCTGTACTTAAATAAGTTGAATAACTTTATAAAATGAATAAAAAGAACAAAATATTTTTCAGAATCACAACGTCTGGCAAATTTATTTTTTCTATGGAATTTCTGTAACTTTTTCAGTGTCCTGCTATTCACCCCACGTAATATTTCACAAATGACTGACTTTAGGGAAGATTATAAGCGGACTTAAATCAGTGTCCGCTCGGCAACCGGGGCTCAAATGGCATTTAGCAATTAAGGCACTTCTCTGTAAGTGCGTGTTTTGTATACGCACACCCTACGAGATCCGTGGCGCCTTTTGCCCATTTTAAATTGTTAACGTTCGGTCTGGTTGGCGTGAACATGACAGTTAAGCAGGCAGTGATCATGTTTAAAGACAATAAAGTATTAGCAGGAAATCATTAAAAAAATAGTATATTACATTACAAGTGTGGAAAATGACTAATTTCACACGAGTGGGAATATTGTAGCTCGAGGCGTTATCCGAGTGCGACAAACCCACGAGTGTAAGAAAGTCATTTTCACACGAGTACTGTACCCTATTTTTCCTGCGACCACAAATTATTCACAAAAAAATTAAAGTTTGTCTTTACAAAAAAATAAAAAACAATTGAGAACTTTGCAACACTAGGGTGATTTTTACTTTGTAACACTAGTGTGATATGTACTTTTCCTCACTGCTATATTATACTGTTTTGACAATATCTTTACAATACCATGCAAAATATGGAAAGCATTTGGCAACGTCGGAAGGGTCTGATTCTATTTATGAATGGATAAAAGAAAGTGGATTCATAAAGTATGTATTAGCCTCAGGTTTAATTAAGGGATTAAAAAAATTACTAGTTGTTTGAGTACACGAAGACAGAGAGAAAGGAATTTGATCTATAGGAGTTTTTCTCTGGCGCTTTAGGTCGAACGGTCAAGCGGCAAGGCTGCCTCTATGAAGTGCGTGCTCAAAGGTAGAAGGGAGATTTTTAAATTGATCTACTTACCTGACAACACTGTGCCACTGAGCAACCTCTCAACTCAATGAAAGTTGTTTTTGTGGTTATGTCTATTTTTGTTTATGTTTTTATTTTTCGGAAATTTTATTATTACTCTTTTTAATATTAGAGGAAAGCTTATAATGTGTAGTAACTTAACGTTTATAAGATGATTTTCGCTAATTTGGGTTCTACTGTTTAAGGTAAGTAAAAAGTTTTTTTACTGTCACTACAATAAATATGTCACTTGCAAAACAAATAGCAGTTTTTAGAATGACATCATAATATATATCATACGAGTGTTGTAAAGTACTTTGCAACACTAGTGTAATATAACGCATTTTATATGCATGTAACCAGTGTGCTATTTGCTATTTTCACAAGTGGTCGTAGGAAAAAGTTTTTCCAGTGCAAGGAAAAGTGAAATACGTGATCAGATTTAAGTGGGCACTATTGCTTACTTCTTGACTATTGAAGATATGATGTCGATTAAAATGGTGAAGTTTTAGTATTTTTTCTACGACCACTTGTGAAAATAGCAAATAGCACACTGGTTTTATTAATAGAAAATGCGTTATATCACACTAGTGTGGCAAAGTACTTTACAGCACTAGTGTTGCAAAGTACTTTACAACACTCGTGTGATTTATATTATGATGTCATTCTAAAAACTGCTATTGGTTTTGCAAGTGACATATTTATTGTAGTGACAGTAAAAAAACTTTTTAGTTACCTTAAACAGTAGAACCCAAATTAGCGAAAATCATCTTATTAACGTTAAGTTACTACACAGTATAAGCTTTCTTCTAATATTAAAAAAGTAATAATAAAATTTTCGAAAAAATAAAAACATAAACAAAAATAGACATAATCACAAAAAACAACTTTCACTGACAGCTCGCTCAGTGACACAGTGTTGTCAGGTAAGTAGGTCAAATTAAAAATATCCCTCCTACTTTTAAGCACGCACTCTATAGAGGCAGCCTTGCCGCTTGACTGTTCGACCTAAAGCGCCAGAAAAAATACTCCTATAGATCAAATTCCTTTCTTTCTGTCTTCGTGTACTCAAACAACCAGTTTAACCTTTTTTTAATGCCTTAAATAAACCTGAGGCTAATACACTTTATGAATCCACTTAATTTTATCCATTCATAGAATCAAACCCTTCCGACGTTGCCAAATGCTTTCCATATTTTGCATGGTATAACGGACGTTTAGTAGTCGTTTTTTTCTTACTTTTAGGACTTCAGGTTATGCATTTACAATTTTCATATTTTTTATATTTTTCTTAAAAATATGAGAAAAAATGTAATTTTTACTTAATTTTACATGTGATGTTCAGTTTCATTACCTCGTGTTACCAATTTTACCCCACCCAGCACCCCTTTTCACTCCCCGGTCCCGTAAGTTTGTTTACTGATATTTTTTAAAAACGGAATATTTTGGATATGCGCCACTTACGTTTTATTTAGAAGAGTGTTAAAAATATGTAAGTATCAATAATTTTTAAAAAACCCCTAAAATAGCAGAAAACCGTATTAAACTATTACCGTTATTACCTAACCAAACCATACAATTTTTATAAGTAAGCGCCTCTTTAAATTCCAAAATGATAAAAGTTATATAATGCTTCTAGGTAGGTGATTTTCGATGTAAAAATATTGTCAAAACAGTATATTATAGCAGTGAGGAAAAGTACATATCACACTAGTGTTCTAAAGTAAAAATCACCCTAGTGTTGCAAAGTTCTCAATTGTTTTTTATTTTTTCTGTAAAGACAAACTTTATTTTTTTTTTTGTGAATAATTTGTGGTCGTAGGAAAAATAGTTTTTTTTTTATCTTTGGACAAACGACGGAGACTAAAAGCCTAAATACTAACGTACCGTGGGTGTCTTAAGCAAGGTAAGAGGAAGTTTGTTGACACGGGACTTAAATACTTGAAGATTTGGAGGGGAAGGAAAGACCTTCGCGGGCAGCAGGTTCCACATTCTAGAAACTCTAGGGATAAAAGAACGAACAAAGTGGGAAGTTCGGGGCCCGTCCAGTTGGACCGTATAGGAATGCATACGCGCGGAACCACGAGTTTCTCTGTTGGGAACTGTAAGTGGAGGAACTATAGGGGAAAGGCGGGCAACTTCGGCATGTTAAGCTTTAAGTTTTATTTGGAAGCTTACCAAACGGAACAGTACAGTTCATATCTAATGAAGATATATAGAGGACAGTTCTAAATTGATTTTCTCAGAAAAAAAGTTGATGTTGGTTTTTGGAAAAATTTATTAATAAAAAACTTTTAAATGGTAAAATGCCGAACTTGCCCAATAGTAGCGGGTAAGTTCGGCGTGTAAACTTAATTTCTGCAAATGTCACAAATAAACGCCCCTACATCTACATAATCAGTGCACTGCTCATGGGCCCATTGAAAACATTTGTAGCATTGTATCCAATCTTCCTGTGTTTCTCCATACACACCATTGCAATAAAGGCATAAGGTTTCATTGTCGCTTTTTTCATCTAGAACACATTTCTTTACTTTTCCTTTCTGTTTTCGAGATTTTGATGTAGAAGGCTCATCACTTAATTTTCTTTTGACAACTTCTTTCTTTAATTTCTGGTCTTGGTTTACTTTTTTTGTCTCTAGCTCATTTTTGTAAGGTGTGCTAGTGAGGACTTCCGATTTCTCCTGCTTTCGGACTTTTAATTGTGTTTTTTAGCTTTGGGCTTTGGTAACGGAGAAATGTCGGCTAATTTAACAGTAGTTGTCAATGAAGTTGATGGAATTGGCGATATTCTAGGATCTTGCAGACTTAAATTGATTGTAGAATCATCATTCTCCACAAATTCCTCCCTCGCGTTGACAGTTTTAGGGGAACACATGGACTCTGGAACTGGTTTTGGATAATCGAGCACAGATGATGTAGAGGGTAACGGTAGAACAACATCAGCTTCATTGTTACCTGTATGAATATCATAATCTGCAGTAACTGGATAAGATAAAACAGCCGATGCTCCAATAAAATCATTTTCATCGAACACATCTGGATTAAATGGATTTATGCCAGCCCTTTCAAAAGATCTTAAAATATTTTTAGATGTAAATGAGCTAATAAAAGCATCTTTTATGATTGGTCCAAGTACATATTCCGTTATTCGTTCCCCAGGGTGATTTGTCATGTACTTGTCCATTTCATTAGCCAGGTAGGTTTTGAATGGACCAAAAACTCCGAGGTCCAGGGGTTGAAGTTTATTGCTTGTATGTGGTGGAAAAGAAATCATAATTATTCCATTTTGTCGACATAAATTTATGGCTTCCAATGATTTATGGCTTCCATGGCCGTCAAGTAAAAGGAGCACTGGACGCTCCTTTGTTGGTCGTACGCAGTTTATAAAATGTTTAATATAATGCACAAATAAATTTGCATCACTCCAACCTGACGGATTTGCAAATGCTACAGTGCCAGGAAAGGAACCCATAAGCAACTGAGGACTCATTCGAGTTCTTGGATAAATTATCATTGGTGGAATGAACGTTCCCCCGCGCTGATAGTGCCTAATAGCGTTATATTTTTTCCCCTTTCAGCTGACGTGATCCTTCCAAGTTGTTTTACTCCCTTTTCAGCAACAATTTTCCTAGGCTTCTGTACGTTTGAAAAACCTGTTTCATCCATATTAAACATTCTGTCTGGAGAAAACTGATGCTTTTGTTTGACTTCTTTTAATAGAGCGAAGAATCTGTCAACCTTGGCTTTTGTAAATCCAGATACCCTTGCCATGCTTGTAGCCTCTGGTGTTCTTAATGACAGTTGTGATTTCTTCATAAAAGCATGCAGCCAATCTTTCCCAGCCATCTTTTTGGAAGCATTAAAAGGGTGTGATAAGCTATTTACGGTAGCATATTGGAACGCTAATCGTCTAATGTCAACTGGAGACATGCCATAAAACATCTTTTGTAAAGTGATAATATGCTCTTTCAGCTCTGCTTCCATTTGCTGACTAAAAACCGGCTTAAAACGACCTTTGGAATGAATATCCGGAAATTCCTTGGCTTGCCAATACTGCAAGGTAGTCCTAGGTATTCCGTACTTTTTGCAACAGCAGAAAGGTTTTTATGATTACCATTTTTATATTCCAGTACGGCTTGCTTGAGGACTTCTTCCTTATACTTATCTGTCCTTTTTCTCTTATATTTATTCACCATGTTCTTTCTAAATTAAAAAAAAAACATTTTAAGCACGGCAAATTTTTGCGGGCAAGTTCGTCAGTCATGTCGAACTTGCCCGCAATGCACATCGGAGGAAAATATTTCTACATATTTTTTGTCTGGACTATAGTGATCATTTAGATCGGTGAAACACCTGATCTAACCTTGAAGAATGCCACAAAATTCCCAGATTTTGTTTAAAGCTCGATTAAAATAATAAAAAACGTCAATATGTTACAGCCATTACTTACATGAGTTCTCAAAGAAATACAAATTATTATTTAAATTCAAAATTCTTTTAATGAAACGGTTAATCTCACTAGCGTATTCTAAATGATAAGTATACTAACTAGTAAGTAAGCGCTCAACACAGTAGTGCGGAAACTTTAGATATTAAATGGATTGACGAAGTTGCCCGCTATGCCGAACTTGCCCGTCTTTCCCCGACTGGACAATTCGTCAGAGCAGAAGCCATGGAAGTACCTATAAAGAAGCGATAGATCTTCCACAGCCCGACGATGGGCAAGAGATGGAAGCCTTTCTGTAAGTGAAGGATCATTAATGAGACGAATAGCTCTTTTTGAATAGAATCCAGAATGCTTAGGGTTGTGGGGGAAGCCATGCCTCAGATATGAGAACAATACTCTAAGGGAGGTCGGATTTGGGACACATATAAAGTGTATAAATTAGAAGGGGAAAAATACTTTTTGGCTCGAAAGAGAAATCCAAGCTTTTTGAAGCCGCCGCGCCGTGGCTATAGATAGAATGTGTTTATGCCAATTAAGGTTACTTTCAAATGTGACGCCCACAAGATTGAAGGTGTCTTTGCTCTGTAAAACTTGGCCGCTCATTAGTAGAGGATGAGTATTTGGTGACTCTTTTCGCGATAAGGAACATGATTGTGTTTTGGATGCATTAAAGTGGACGAGATTTTTGGCGCCCCAATCCAATATTAAATTCCTGCGAAAGAGATATCTGCATCGCTCTGCGTTTGTTTTCCAAATCAGGTTTAGTGATGGGTCTAGGAACCTGAAAACTGGAGTGAAGGGTACTATCGTCGGCGAAACTATGAATGGAATTAGTTGTGGACGAGAGAAGGTCGTTGATATGAAGAAGAAATAATGTTGGTGCCAGAACTGAGCCCTGAGGCACTCCAGCTTTAACTTGGTGAAAGCTTGAACAATGGCCGTCTACAAGAACTGATATACGTCGATCAGATAGATAACTAGAGAGCCAAGTACAGAGTTTAGTTGAAAGCCCATAGGAGGGAAGTTTATTAAGAAGTGCGGCATGCCAGACCTAGTGAAAATGACACTTGTAGGTTGGTCACACTCGGCTAACGCCTCTTACTACAATATTCCCACTCGTGTGAAATTAGTCATTTTCCACACTTGTAATGTAATATATTTTTAAATGGAACACTCTGTTTATTATATCATCACTGGACAGATTTAATATAAAGCCTGAAAAAAAGTCCACCTGTAATATATCCAATTTTTAATGATTCGGAAATATTGCCAACACTAGGAATTTATTAGTAAACTGGCATTTTTAAATAAAACACCCTATATATTGCATTGCCATTAAAAACATGTTTTAAAGAGCTTTAGGAAGAAATAAAGAATCACGATTTTAATTTTAAATGATTAAAGTTTTGAAGTTTTTATGCAAAACTGTCACATTGGAGGGTCATGGTTAGTTCTGGTTAGTTAAATCTTTTTTTAACTTCCCAATAAAGCAAATTAAAAACAAATGAAGATTTATTTAACCAAAACTACCCATGACCGCCCCAATGTGACAGTTTTGCACGACTGTCTTTAGCGCTTGAAGCAATCAAATTACACGTGCTTTTGCTTTTTACTGTAGTCTGCAGAGCACAATGTACGCCTTATCTATTATCAAATCTACATATCACACTCATTTGCTTAACAAGGACTACGGAAAAATAAAAATTATTTTCATGAAGTCATTTGCCCAGGCAGGAGGTATTTGCCTGAGCATACGCCATTTGCCTAAAATAACCATTTGCCTGCGACATATATATACATTAGTAGGGGAGGTAACGCTATGTTTTCATACCAATTTTATACCGAATTAATTTTATTTGTAGCAGTAAAATAGTGTTAGATAGTCAGCAAAATGAGCGTCAGTCGCCGCTCCTGCGGTGGAGTCAACGGTAGCAGCATATAAAGCCGCGTCCACACTGGTAAAAATTTACGTTGTGTGCGCCATGCAGCACAAATTTGTATGTGCGTTTAAAATTTTTGCAAGTGTGGACGAGTTCGCCGCATAGAAACACACGCAAAAATTTTCGCGACATTCAACGCACGCGATCCGTCGGTTGTCGGTTTTTTTCAACATCAAAGAGATTTGCGCCGCAATATTGTTTTAGTGTGGACGTATTTACGTTAACGCAATGATTTTGACAATTGTTATTATGACTTGCTGTTTAGAAATAATTATAGAAGTTAACTGATATCCATCTTTCTAATTTGTTCTAAACCCACCATTCTGTGACTATGTCTGATGCAATGTTAATGATAAAAAGAAAATGCGCTACTTTTATCGTCGTGCAAAATCTTATCAAAAAAACAAAAATGGAGGAGAAAAATAGAAAAAAGACGATATTGGATTAAACATTTGTATCAAAATAAAAAACAATTTGATGGCGTAAAGTTATTATATCAACTATCCTTGGATGAAAGTACTGGGCATTTCAATTTTTTTTGCGTATGTCTACAAATGACTTTGAGATTTTAATAAATAGGATTGGACCAAAAATTATCAAAAAGGCCACCAAGCTTAGAGAAGCCATATCCGTGAAGGAAAGGTTAGCTGTCACATTACGTTTTATGGCTACTGGAGATTCATATACAAGCCTTCAATATCTTTTTAAAATATACAAACAAAGCATATCATTGATAGTTCCAGAAGTATGCAGTGCTTTAATTGACGTTCTAAAAGATTATGTAAAGGTAATGTGGTAGTAAAAATGGATTTTTATTTTTTTAAAATTTATTATCTTTCAAAAACAACATCTGTAAGGCGAAAACTTTAATAAAAACTGAACTTTCATTCGAAATAATACGTATAACACATTTTGCGATTTCTTCCCAAGCATTATTCTTTTTGTTTCTATGAAAATGCCACTTATCGCTTGGATCCCATAAAAGTATTTGTTTTTGATATTCTTGTATCAAAAGAAGAACATCCTCTTTATTTAAATTTATCTTTTACAAAATATAAAATACTTGGCGAAAAAATATAAACAAATCCAGAATAACAAAATAGTATGCAACGCATACGATCACACACGTTTTGAGCACGAACGCATGACACACAACGTAAAATTGAACGTGGGTAGAACGTGAAATTTGCGCCGCAAATATTTGCGCCGAATTCTAGATTCAACATACAACACATTTATTTACTAATGTGGACGCGGCTTAAAAGTCGTTAAAAAAAAGTGACAGAAAGTAATTTTAAACCTTGTCAATATTTGTGAGACAGTTTTATAATAAGGTTTTTTTTAGAAGAACGGCTTTAATAGCTATTTATGTATCAAGGGCGTTACTAGGATTATAATGCCCTGAAGGTCGAAATATTGATTTCGACCTGATGGGCATTATAGTCCAGTAAAGCCCGTGGTGCATACTAATGCTTTCTGTTTTACCGAAAAAGAGTTTTTCAATGACTAATTACATTATTTATTCGCCATATAAAAATAAGTTGCACCTGTACCTGTATACGTAAGTAGATAATGACTGGTTATAAGTTTGATTTTGATGTTTCTATCAGTTAGTCAGTTGGCATTTTTTATTTAACGATTTGCTCAAAATGGAAGAAATTCCACAAAATATAAGAGAAAAGGCCATAAAAGCGACCGAAAATCTTTTGTCAGTTAAATCAAGGCAACAGTATGATCGGGAGTATGGCATATTTGGTATTTGGAAAGATGCAAACGCAATTCTTCAAATAACCGAAACCGTTTTAATGGCATATTTTTAGGAACTGGTATGTTATTGATTTTATTTTAATACATATGTTTGTATAAACTGGATCTTTATTGTGAGAGAAATGAAATTGGATAAGCAATAAAATTTCCATATTAGCGCATTAGGGCATTATAAGCGGGCATTATCATAATGCCCGCTTATAATGCCCTAGATGTGATAGCTGGTATTATTGCTACCATAACATATTCCGTTTCTAAGGTATTACAGATCAATAATAATAGATGGGTAAAACATAAATTCTATTATATGCTAAAAATGATATAATATTTGTATTTCTAAACCCAAAAAGTAATAAAGGTATTTTAGAAACTCTTGACTTTGACAAATAAGCACCTGTGACCTGTTGCAGCCAGGTTTTTCAGGTGAAACTATTCTTATAGTATAATGCAGTTTTTAATTATTTGCATTAGAACCGCAGAATATAAACCCAGCAACCCCTATATCACCGAATTCCTCGTGACAATCTATATCCATTGATGTAAAAATATACGGGATATTTAATTTAAAAAATACGTGACTGGTTCTGTAGCTCTTTTGTTTTTGTTTTAAATGTTTTTCTAATAGAAATATTAAATTCTACGAGAAAAAAAAATTCACGAGGTGGCCAGACGTTTTTTAAAAAAATCAAAATCAAGGCCCTGTTAACTTTAAAATTGTGGATACCAGTGTCTAATTTAACCGTTAATTGTCACTTTACATATAGGATTTTTTTAATTTCCTTAAATTTAATACTTTTTTAAAAACCTATTTACAGTTTTTCTATACAATACACGAAAATAAGCCATAAACTGTGTCAAAAATTTAGACACGGTATAAAATTACTTTTGGATTTTTTTCCGACTTTTAGATACTGCCATCGTTGAATCCACTGCTACTTGGGCAGCTGACGCTCGCCGCTGTTAAATATAAGAAAACAACTGTAACCTATGAAATTTTCAGCCTGTATAAAATGACTTTTTAAATCTAGCGCTACCTCCCCTACTACATGGTTAAAAATATATATATATATTTTTTTTAATCAGCTGGTCGCCTTACTTAACACGTTATTCCTTTAAGTCCACAATTTTCATGTCTCTATTAAATCCCAATTTCTCTTCCTCATTAAATTCCTATTAACGGCCAAGTACTCCCCTATGGCTTAAACTTACTTTATAACTGTTCTATGACTGTACGAAGATGCTCTTCATTAATTTTATTCGAATCCAATTCCCGGTTGTAATTATTTTCTCTCTGTCAAACTGACACTGATGGACTTCACAAATGCACCGACTTGACAAATTCTGATAAAATCGGGAAAGGATAAATGAAGGGTTTAGGAACGGTTACCGAAAACTGGTTTATAATCCTCGGAAGACAGGCAACACGATCTAATTTAATTTTTTATTAAAATTTAATTGCTTTGAGGTTAGGATAAAATTTTCCGGTGATCGTCGACTTTAGGGACAGTACTTTGTTCAATTTTTCTTCAAAGTACATTAATTTAACAATATTTTACAACAATTTATACTTACTAAAATGCGGATAATCACATTTAGGGCAGCCAATAAAAAAAAACTCTTTTAAAACTAAAATATGCCAAAATTTTGCATATTTTCAAATATTTATTAGTGAAACGAGTTGGTACAGTTAGTTCTATTATATTCTATTTTTTTTTCTTGGTTTTGGTTCTTTCAGGTTCAATCCACCACTCTCCCCCTTCCGGACTATGCTTTCCAGGGCTTCGTCGGCGGAAAATCTGGATAATTGAGCTCGTGGCTCCCAGAAATTCCAAAAAGAAAACAAATATAATTCTACAATCGATGCAATGCATAAATTGTCGGCTGTCAAACCAAGACCTGCTACTGGTGTTACGTATAACCTTCACTTTCATTACTGACAGTTTCCATGGAACGCCCATCTATTTTCCGCCATTTGAGAAATACCTCGTGTTCACCACCAAACAGGATAACATTAGCTTATAGGAATCTTCGCTCACAGCGCTTAGATCCAGAAGAAATATGCCGTCAATTTAGCGTGAATCTTTCCTTGATCCCCGAAGGTAAAAACGTCCGTACGGCACCTGTAACCGCCATCCCAGAAAGAACTTTGTAGTCCTATACGCACGTCCGCACTGTCCGGAGGTCAAACAAATAGTCCAGTTGGTACAGATTATCAGCTTTTAAAATTTTGTGCCTATCTTCATGGTGTTTATTTCTTTGCGATGTTGCCGTTATTACGATTACTTTAAGGAAAACGGCGTATCTGTTTTTAACTTTACGCATCCGAGTTGTATATGGTGTTGATTTCTTCCAATAAGATTCAACGTAACGCAACGCAAAAAGAAGAGAGAATATAGTGGTTGGTTTTTGTTAGTAATGGACGTATAGCAAGCCCTTTGGGCACCTTGCTATACGCCCAATACCAACAAAAACTATTACCTGCAATTTGGATGCAATAAAAAAGTGACTACAGTAAAAACACACGTATGTGTAATTTTATTGGTTCGAAGAGCTATACACGGTCATGCAAAACTGTCACATTTGGGTGGTCAGGTTAGTTCTGGTTAGTTAAATCATTTTTTTTAATTCGCCTTAAGGAACCTTAAATTTAGATTAATTTTAAGAATAATCGCACGATCTGACAACGCCGTTAGTGTCTGTCATAAAATGTCAAAGATATTAACGAGTTTCAATAATAAGACGCAACAAAAACATTGATTTTAGCTGCTTTTAAAATGAAATAAATCTAAAAATATTAAATTTTCTGCAAATTTTTTCCTTTAAATTTACCAGTTAAGGTATGTACTTTTTAATGAAAAACGATTTTTTTACAAATTCAAGTCCACAAGCACTAATTTCACATTTAAAATAAGAGACGTAGGTATAAAATATGTAACTGTATTTAATTATGGAAATATTAGGTTGACCGCACGCATCCTTCTTTTCAAGGTCTGGGCACACATAGCCGCAACGAGCACGCATCGTAGCTCAGGCGTGCGTCTCACTTGTGAAATGTAGGAGGATGCGGGGCAATTTATTAATAAACTTACAATTTTTCAATTACGTAATAAAAAGTTCCGAAAATATTTTTTTCTATTTAAGGTTCTAGTGTTCTGCTTAAGTTTACCAAAAAAATAAGGACAAATTTTTATATAATATTTTTTATCATGTATTTTTTATTATTTTTTTTTAAATGTAAGTTTATGATAATAAAATAAAAGAAAATAAACACCTTGTTCAAGTTAGCTTCATATATTGGTTATAAACCTGTTTTTCTGTTAATCTACACTTATGGTTTAAAGAAGTTAGGTTTGTACCTTTGTTTGTTTAGAGGAAGGTTAATATGTAAAATAATGTTAAAAATACATATACAGAGTGTTTAAAAACATAGTTTACATTTAAAATTTGATATTGACGTTACTATTTTTAATGGGTTTAGATGCGGTTTTTTAATAGATAAAGTGATTCAGGAAGAATATTTATGTGTATTATAATATCAAAAAAGAACATATACAGAGTTTATAAAAAATAGTTTACATTTAAAATTCAATATTACCTAACGAATTTTAATGCGGTTTTTTAATAGATAGAGTGATTCAAGAGAAAGGTTTATATGTATAGTAATATATAAAAAACATATTCCGGGTTTTTGAAAAAATAGTTAAAATTTGATATTGACGTTACAATTTAAATAAAAAATAAGTGTTTATAAGAATTGTGCACAGGTATCTATGTTTTATAAAAAATATAAAATTGCCATACAGGGTGGGTCAAAAAGATGTTATATTAAAAAACCTTTAAAACTAAAATGCATTTTAACTATGTTATAATACCATCCGGATGTTTACAAAATTGCTTAACCATAAAGATTTGCAAAATAATTATCAGTATTTAAAAAATATATTATACAGGAAGTACTAATTTTTTTAATTAAGTTTCTTATCACTATTCAACGGATTTTGATGCGTTTTTTTTATAAATAGAGTGATTTAAGAGAAAGGTTTATATGTATATAATAATTATCAACATATTTACGGTTTAGGGAAGGGGAATTGTTTTACCCCGAATATACCGCGTGCGAAGCCTCGGGCAAAAGCTAGTATTATAAATAAAAAAGTAAAGATTGTAACTTTGATTGTTTGTTTGTAAGGACTAATTTTCGGAAATACTGAACCGATCATGCAAATTCTTTTACAAAACAAAAAGTTAAGAGAAAAATATAATTAATGCCCAACGAATTGGACACGGGTCGAATAGTTTTCTATAAACCAGCTCTTATTTTCCAAATAAATTTTTTACATCATTTTCCAAATTTAATGCAATAAAGTTTATTGAATTTTAGCACACAAATAAATAAAGCTCACTATATGAGCTTCGTTATGCCTAAAAGATTATCTCCATATTTCATAACGTATTATATTTTATGTCGCTATATTTCCTGAATAGATTTTAGTTCTAAGCGTACAGATTGCAGCAATAAACCTACCAGTTAATTGTTATAAAATAATAGGTTTTCATGAAAACACTTCAATTTTATGCATGTTCCAGATAAGTTAAGGGTATTTACGGGAATTATTGTTTAAGCAATTATTTTGTTAATAAGCTTTTGAAAAGCTTTTATTAAACTTGCAATGTATGTACGTAGGTATGTACAGGGTGGCGCCTTTTCGTTGACCCTGCAGGATATAGCGAAAACTAAAAGGGATAGAACAAATCTGACTGCAGATTCTAAATTTTAATTTAAAAAATCAATGGTAAAAGTAAATCATGGCTTATTTGATTCATTTTGGAGATACAGATTGTTTTTTAGTTTTATCAATTTGGCCAGGCACTTGTAACTCTTGATATGACTGCTTAATAGTAGAGATAAAAATAAAAAATGAAACACCCTTCATATTTTATTACCACTATTGATATTATATTTAATTTGTCATAGTTTTGGAAATACAGGGTTATTTAAAAACATATGCCATCGCTTAAGGAAAGATTCCTTAGCCAAAACTAAGACAAAAATGTCATATAAACATGGGTCCGCAAATACTTGATTTCCAAGATACAGGGCGTTTAATTTTTTATAATTTTTCTTTCTTTTTTGAATATTTTTAAAACTAAGCCAGCGATTTTGCTTAAATTTGGGACATAATGTACATTTATTAGTAGGCATATTTTATTATAAGGAATTTGCTATATTTTTACCAGGGGCGTACTTGTGGGGTAGACACATAATATTTTTTAATTAAAACATGTACGCCACTGATTTTAATAAATTTTGATAGCGCAATTAAATACTATACTAAACGCCTAACAAAACATGTCTTTTAGCATTTTTCGAATTTTGTTTGGTTTTCGAGATATTTGCGATGTTAATACGGGCTGCAGCTACTGACCTCCATCTACGTTAAGTTATAAAAATCATCAGAGAATGCTTTAATTTAAAATAAGAAAAAACTAACCTGCAATTTAACTTAAAAAATGGCTAAATGAGATGCTGAAAATGTCCTCTTTCAGCTTTGTTGCATGCTCTTAGTCTTCGTCCTAAAGATGTCCCCTCTATCCTTTGTAACAATTTCTGCCTCGTATTCACGACTCTTTTGTAAACAATTTCTTTAACATGTCCCCAGAGATAAAAATCTAAGGGATTGATGTCTGGTGATCTCGGTGGCCATGCGACTGGTCCTCCACGACCAATCCAGCGAGGACCATACGCTTCATTTAAAAATCTTCTTACTTCAGCCGCAAAATGTGGTGGTGCTCCGTCATGTTAGAACCATAATTTGTTATTGTTTCTTAGATAAAGTGGCAAAATATCGGGCAATTCCTTTATTAGGAAATTGAGGTAAGACGCTCCAGACTGCAGCGGTTTTCTTCCACCCATGTATGATTATTATGAAAGTTTATAATGCCTCTTCGTGTGAAAGATACCTCGTCAGTAAAAAGTACATATTTAGAAAAACGCCGGTCATTTTGCAGCTGATTAAGAAACCATTGGCAAAATACTTGTCTAGGGCCATAATCCCTGGTTAAAAATTCTTGTACCCTTGTAAAATGATATGGTTTTAGTTGTTGTTCTTGCAAAACTCGCACTACCAAAGCTTGAGAAATGTTTCCTAGTTCATTGGAAATTATTCGGGTACTGATATTAGGTTCACGTTCTACCGAATTTAGTACTGCTTCTTCAGCTTGAACTGTACGACGAAGTCTTAAACGCCCAGAATTTGCTTTTACAGGTTTAAAAGAGCCTTACGATGTACTCAAAAATGATTTTACTAGGGGCTTTTCGTAGCGGCTATCACTCAGCATAAAGTCTGACGGCTTCTCTTGAATTTTGTCTGGTTTCACCATTAACATATCTGTTAACTCTGACGAACTATAATTAATAAAAGGCATTTATAATGAGTTAGAAAAAAAATGATAGTGGTAATACAATAGCCAATTTGTCAAATTTAAAGCAATTGTTTTTTTTTATTTCAAAGCCTTCTTTGATGTTTTATAGCTTAACGTAGGTGGCGGTCAGTAGCTGCAGCCCGTATTAAAATCGCAAATATCCCGAAAACCAAACGAAATTAAAAAAATGCTAAGAGACAAGTTTTGTTAAGCATTTAGTAAAGTACTTAATTGGGCTTTCAAAATTTTTTAAAATCAGTGGCGTACATGTTTTAATTAAAAAAATATTATGTGTCTACCCCACAAGTACGCCCCTGGTAAAAATATAGCAAATTCCTTATAGTCAAAATATGCCTACTAATAAATGTACCTTATGTCCCAAATTTAAGCCAAATCGCTGGCGTAGTTTTAAAAATATTCAAAAAAAAAGAAAAATAATAAAAAATTAAACGCCCTGTATCTTGGAAACAAAGTATTTGCGGACCCATGTTCATATGACATTTTTATCTTATTTTTGGCTAAGGAATCTCCCCTTAAGCGATGGCATATGTTTTTAAATAACCCTGTAAAGCCATCGCAACGAATTCGATAATAAAATATCATTCTTAAAATAAAACACCCTGTATATTTTATCACCATTAAAAATCCAGTTCCGCACCAGTTTCTACAATATAAGCGGCCAAATCTAAATGCGTAATTTTACTATATTTAAGATATAAATGGTCATATTTTCAAAACTAAAAGAGATACCTAACTATATTAAATGTGGTATTTTGTTAAACCTTTTAAAATATCTTTGCAAGGGTAATAGACTATACAGGGTGTTTCATTGAAAAAAATCGTGATGATGACCATATTTCCGCAACTATGAAAAAATAAATATAATTAATATGGTATTTTTTATAGCTTTTGGAAAGTCCTTTTAACTGATAATAAAATATTCAGGGTGTTCCATTTAATAACCTAATTTTGTGCTAGAATTAAAAATAAAAGTCAATAAAAAAATACAGGTACGCTACTAAATTTTATATAAAATTTCTAAAACTTTTCTATTTGCATTTTTTACATCTCTAAAATCAAGCAAATTATAGGTGCCCGGTCAAATTGATTAAATTTGAAAAACAATCTGTCCAAAACGAATTAAGTTAGAAGTGATTTACTTTTACCACTAAATTTGTTTTAAAAATCCAAATAGAGATTGTGTTATCCGATTTTTCTCTCTCTTTTAGTTCTCCCTTTACCCTGCAAAGTCAACGAAAAGTACGGGTACAGGGTACATATTTATGTACGGGCGAGATCTTGCAACTCAATTTCAAAGCAGTGTCTGCAATCAGGTTTGGATGACAATGCATGTTTAGCTATGCAACGTCATTCTAAATCCAACATGGCGGAACACCCAAATGGCGGACCAGTTATTTTAAAAGCACTCCCCACAATATAGTTATTAAATGAAAGATCTTGCTAAGAGTAACTCGAAAAATAAATTGACGCCACTCAAATTCAATATGACGGACTTTTAAAAATGGCGGACACTTTTTTAATGCATCTATATAATATGGGTATCAAATTAAAGCACTTGCTGAGAACAACTCAAAAAATAAAGTATCTAACGTCTATTTAAATCCAACATAGTGAAACACCCCAATTGGTGGACATGATATTTTAATGTACCTCTTCAATAAAGGGTGTCCCACCGAGAACTGCTGCGATCTCGCAATTTCTCGAAAAGTACGCTTTGGAAAATTTCAAAAATTTGATTGAAAATAACGTTTGCAAGCCACTACACAACCATTAATTTCTTCTTAACAAAGGCCTTTAATATGAGTTGGAGTTTGGTTTCTTGTAAAGAAAGAACTACTTTAGCAGATTGTATTAATATTTTGACAGAAATAAATACAGAGTGGTCAAAAATAATCTGAGTATTTAAAAATTTATAGTTTTTAAAATATTTAGAATTTAATATTTATCTATTTTAAAAATGCTTTTAAATACGGCTTATAGTTTGGATTCTAGTTGGCCTTGACAACAAATTCAGAGTCACAGCCAACTACCCCGTACCTACCCGTACTTAAATGCAAAACTATAAATTTTTGGAAAAGACATTCCTTTACAAAAGTACCCTTATTTTAATTGCCTAATAGGATAAGGTAATAAAAGATAGGGATTTCCATTTGAAATAATTTACTTTTAAGGTTTTTCTCGTTATAATTTTTAACGATTATTTTGACCACTCTCTATTTAATATTTGTTAAAATATCAATAAAAACTGCTAAAATAGTTTTTCTCTACGAGAAACCCAACTCAAACCCATATTAAAGGCTTTGTTTAGAATAAATTGATGGTCATTTAATGGCTTGCAAACGTCATTTGTATCATAAAATTTAAAATAAGTCAAAAACGGTTGGACTTAGGTATAAAACATTATACATAAATTATGTTTAGAATTTTTACGCAAAATCTAAAAAATATATATTATATCGGGTGTTTCCTTCAAAATAGGAAAGTTGATATTAACTTCCTTATAACCGGAACTGGTAGAGCTGTCAAAATATTTTTGTTGTATGTCCCCCACTGACTTTATAATGTTGCCAAATTTTTAAAATTTTACAAAGCGTACTTTTCGAGAAATAGTTTTTTTTAATAAAAAAGTTTATTTTATTATTATTTACAGTGCAATTTTATAAGAGATTGTATGTTTTTTTACATTAAAATTATTTAGAGCATACAGCGTGTATCAAAGTTCGCTACAAATATTTAAGGGATGCGTTGTTGAAGTAGAAATAATACTTTTTAACCATAGACAATAGACATGTATCCCAAAACTCACCTTGCAATGTAGCTATACAGGGTATGTGTCCATTTTTGAATTTTAAATCGGAATTTAGGAAAAACCAGTTACATTGTCTAAAAAATACAAAATATAACTTTAATTCGTGTTATCCAATTATAAGTAAAACCATTAAAAATGCTTAAAATGTAAAGTACTTTTCTTTTTAAAAACAGAACAAAACTTCATAGAAAAATATTGTCAAGACTTAAAATTTAAGTCAAAATTTAAAGGTAAGGTATAAACACTCTGTATATTATAATACCATTTAAAAGATGTATTAAAGAGCTTTAAAAAAGTCGACATAAAATATATCCAACTTTTTATAGTTTCGAAAATATGGCATTTCCAGGAATTTAATAGTAAACTGGCACTTTTAAGTAAAACACGCTGTATATTGCATCACCAATGAATATATATTTTAAAGAACTTTAAAAGAACTATACATTTTATATGTATATCTCTTTTAATTTAGGAAATATGGCCATCCAAATCTAATAAATAGTAGATATAATGTCCACTTTATTTGCGACATTAAACTTAGTGCTTAGATATAGCACAGCGGTGTCAATATAATAAAAATTTAACCTAATTTTTTGATTTAAATGGACATATTTTTAAAACTATAAAAGACAGATATATCAAATGGTATAAATTTTTTTAAAGCTCGCTAAAATATCCATTTAATAATGATGCAATATACAATAGTGTGTTATTAGAAATATTACATGTCGACTGTTTTTAAAGCTTTTATTAGATCTTTCAAATTGTAATATTTTTTGAAAATTTTTGTTAGTATATTGCAAATCCGATGTTGAATTGTGTTTCTGTTGGCAGCACGTTAATCAGCGGAAAAAATACTACAACTTAACTAATTTAACCGACTTCGTATTTTAAATAAAAAAGAATTGAACAATAGTGCCGACTTAAGTTTATTCAACCTGTAGTGGGTTACACTATTGTCCTTTAGCATACTACGTGAGGTTTAATTAGTTTATATTAGGGGTTCCCAAACTTATTGGTAGTGTAAAGTCCTTGGACACTTGCAATTTTCACACCAGGCCCTTACCTCAAATGAAAAATTATTTTTTTAATGGTTGTAGACAATGTAATGTCTACAACCTTCCCTCCATTAAGACCAGAAATCAATTATAAATTGATTTTTTCTCCTATCATAATAAACCTTATTAATTTTCTTTTACCTTATATTTTGAAAAACATTATCTAATGATGTATTTTCTAAAATACCTTGACTCCACTTTGTCCCATCAACAAGCGACGCCCCAGGGCGTCGCAACGCACAGTTTGGAAAGCCCTGGTTTAAACATTTCTATAACTGACATAATATTCCAATAAACCATATTACGTTTAAAGGTCGGGCCTCACATAACCGCAACGTGGCCGTGCGTTTCCCTGGTGAAATGTGGGGGATGCGGGGCAAAAATTTTGTATTTAATTAAACTGCAGGAATATGAGTCAATTATGCCAAGCTTTAAATTACACCTGATCATAAGTTAAATTATGTAACACAGTTTTAAGGTTTGGCCACATATAACCACACCGAGTCCTGCACCGTTGCACGGCCGTGTCTCCGTCAAATTAGGTAGGTTTAATATCACCTTTCCGTGCCCGACCACATACCCCCTTAGTATTTTAACGACTAAACCAAGATAAGTTTATTGGATTTCTCGTAGTAATAATTTATTTTACAATTTTTAATACCTAATAAATCACTCTTTCTTGTATTGTTTGTTTACTACCAACCTTTAAGCATTAACGTTTAATTTTAATACGTAATAAACTGCAACAAAAGTGACGCCCGTAAACTCAAAGATTGGCTCGGGGAACATCGTCGCTATTCGATCCACGTATGATTTTATTTGCTGGGCATGTTTCAGACCGTACGAAACGGTCGTGCTATGATGCGGGTCTTATAAGACATCGGTGCGTTTATGTTTGGCCAGATTTTTGCCTATACTACATTTAAAGTTTAGAAAAAAGGAAACGGAAATAAGTAGGAAAATCTGTTTTATTTAAACTATGAGATATATATGCATTAAACAATAGACTTAGCTTGACAAAAATGGTTTGAAAAGTGCATTTGAATTTTTTCGAAATACTTTGCCCCACTTTCATCTATAACCGTGAAATCAGACTCGGTGCGGTTATGTGTGGCCCGACCTTAATTCGTAAGTAGTTACAGTAGTAGTAGCGAAAACACCCGCAAAATTGCCCGTTTAAGGCAATTCCCAGAATTCCTCTTTATTTATCTATCAAACGCTTAAAATCAAATCATTTTCAACCAAAGGGTTTCCGTGTATACCGATCACGTGTTTAGTTTGTTGCGCCGATTGAACCGTTTATAACATAAATATACCCTTTTATTTTCCAATAAAGCAATTTAATCTTTTCGAATTGTAGGTCAGTCCTCTTGGTAATACAATTGTTATTGTTGCCTCTTTGCTCGATTTTATCTCTTAGAACCATTTTACACACACGAGAATTATTCGGAAAATTATTACCAAATTTGTTTCGAAAATTTTCGCAATATTAATTTTGTGTAGGTATGTATTACATGTTTGAGAATTCTTGCGAAAATTTTTGCTATAAAAATTAATACAAAATTAAATATATAAAACTGTTACGACACCTAATAGTATCAAATATCGCTTATGTGGTATAATTTAAAGAACAGAAAAACCTTTTTTATTTATGAATTTTTCACCTTTTGAGGTTATGTCAAAATTAGTCATTTAAGCGGGTTTTGCACGGCCATTTGGATTTAAAATTTTAGGGCATAAACCAACTAGAGGCAGCTTTGCCGATTTGCCTTGTAAATAGCTTGCGTGATCAAGAAAAGTGCTAGCCACTGGCGGCTCGTCAGAGGAGGCAAGGGAGGCTTAGCCTCCCATAAATTTAACCATAAATGCGCCAATTCACAATTTTTGTTTGCATTTATGCGAATATTTGCTTAAAATAGGTACGGTACCCTAAAAACATTACCGGCCTTTTCGGTGTTCTGTTCTCCAATGCACGAGCCACCACTGGTGCTTGCAGTTTTTTCTCTCTTGTTCCGTGTGCTTATTATTTCTACCAATTTGCATGGAAAGTGGGAGAGAAAGTATTAAATTTATTTTCTTTCTCTGTTAAGCACGCTTTTTGCCACTACCCAGGAAAGTATAGGCTTGATGAGTCAAGTCGAGTCAATTGCCAATTGCCTATAAAGCATCTTTAACTTTGTTTTATATTTTTTATTATGATTAATCATAGCCGAACCCCTACTTTTCTTTTTCTATATATCAGTTTTATTCATTTTTAAAGCACGATAATACCAGCAACAAAACTGCCAAAAGTTATAGCTTAAACGGTTTTTTTCTACTTAAATCAAACAAATTGATTATTACTTGAAGACAACAACGTCAGTTTTATCAATAACAAATTTTTTAAGAAGTATTTTTATAATAAAATACAAAAAAAACAATAACTGTATTAGTTTATAAATAACAAAGCACGGTGAACCATTGGAAGAAAATACCGTACCCTGAAAATGCTTAGTTTGACTTAGATTGGCGACACTAATTTCTTATTAGGTTTTACCAAAATTAATTGTATTCATTTATCAACAATAAATTGGAGCAAAAAATTGCATATAAGCATCACAAGAATTCTTGCAATAATTTTAGTAAAATTTATTGAAAGTATCAAACGAGGTAATTAGTAGTAGTAGTAGAAGTATTAACAAAATCATACGAAAATAATAATGAAAATTTTGGTGATCATTTTCGCTATAAATTTCGCTATAATTCTTGTATGTGTAAAACGAGCTTTAAAGAATAAACGAGTAAGTATAGGTGGGTAAAAAAAATGTGAATAAGAGTAATACAATTGCACGAAATTTAACAATTATTTGTAGTGGAATAGACGTCCGCTGCACATTGTAGCAAATGAAAATAAAGTTATTCCGGAAACCTTTTGCAATAGGTACTACTGAATATTGTGTAAAAATTGCTCCACAAGCAATGGTAAATTATATAATGCATTTTTATAAAGGTAATATAATTCAATGCTTCCTTTATCTATTACTGCTTTTTTGTATTTATACATCACAACTTGTAGTAAGGGTTGCCGTAAATTCTATAACTCTTATCGGGACACCTTTTTTGGTATGTTTAAGTTTAACGGGGATGGGTGCACTATATCTTTTAGTGTTTTAGTATATTTACAAAATTCAGCAGCATTTTAAAGTTATACTAATGAAAAATTCTTTTTAAGTTGGTATTATCTAAAAGAATTAAAATTTAGTATTTACGTAGTTTGACCTATTCTGATAACCGAGTTAATACAAAATTAAATATTTTGTTACATATTGCAAATCGGGACTTTTTACAATAAAATTAAGACGTAGGGACATAGGACCTAATAACGGCGACAGTCCTGACATATCGGGACGGAAGGCAGCCATACTTGTAGTAAGCACTACACTACACAAAAGTTAAGGCTATGATTTTAATTTCTACAAAGATAAAACGGGACTAATTCCTTTCTGCTTGTAATTTCTTTGCACTGCAAGATTGCATCTATCAAGCACTGTCCGACCTGGAGCAAAGAATACCAATCCATAGAACCCCACAAGTGAGATTTCAGCGTACCCTAAAAATTTTTAGTACCTACCGCGACCAACAGATGGTGAAAGTAGTACGATGTCGCTTTGCTAATACGATTACCATCAGAAATTGATAGCAGTCGCTGACGAGCAGTCGGCCCGATGAGTTAGAGTGAGGATATACGCAAAATTTATTAAAAATAAAATCCCCGATAAATGGACCCAGTATCCATAAGATTATTAAATTTATTATTTCAGAATAGGATATATCGATGCGTTTTTACAAAACATCGTATGCCATATAGAACATATCTTCCTCTGAAATAAAGCCAATGAAAAAAAAACGTTTCCCGTAAAACTAACGAATGTCGCTTACGATATTTTGTCAAAAACCCATCGATATATCCTATTCTGAAATCATAAATTTAATAATCTTGCCTCAGTTGACGACAACATCTTGGTATACGAAGAAGCTGCGCTTGATATTTTATAGAGTATTTGGGGCACTTACGTCTCTTTCGATATTTAAGACCATTCCTCCTCAATTCCAACGATATCGTACTCTTAGAAGATCTGTATTGCCTAGCCAGTCCAAGTGACATTCCAATCTGGTTTTTTGCTCTTCTCACCAATCTCTCTGACCTCTGTGCGGTAAATGCACGTGGTCTTCCACTTTTGGGAGATTCAGACATGGTATTCCCTGCTCGCACTCCGCTATTGTTCTATAAATGGTTCTGCGTAAAATGTGAAAGACATGAGTTTTGTGCCAAAACTTTTAGGACATACGTTAGTCTATTATGTTTTCACTGCCGAAGATTTACTATTAAGAAAGAATAATACAGAGTACAGACAAGAAATAGAAAGGAAATTTCTTTCCCGCCTTACAGAGTGCGGGTGTTTTAAAATTACCTGTCTTATTATGGCTATAAAATTTATTAACAAAAACATATGTAAACCAAAATGCACACAAAATAACAACCATAAAATTGCTGGGAAAATAACCCCCAAACTTTATGACCATCTCCCCATTTTAATTTGGTCGGAAAGTCATTTGTGCACAATTTAAAGCCCTTTTACAAAACAAATAACTGTCAAGCCGGCAGTAAGATAATGTATGCGTGCTTAGAATTCCCCTAAAAAGATACAATTTGCAATTTAAATGGATTTAAGGAAATTTTACAAAGGGTAATGAGATTTTATGTTTAGTAAAAACTTTGTTTTTTATAATAAAATGTAGTATTTCTATTTACTATATATTTTTATTAAAAAATTCTTTTTGTTATTGTTAATAGATTTAAAAATATACCAAATGCCTACGCAATTACTACCAAGCCTGTTTTTTCTTCAAAAGGGTAACACAATTTTTAAATTTTCTTTGAATGTATAATTAGATAAGATGCATATTTTTGATGATTAAAATTTAATGTGCAACATCCGGTTTAATCGCAATTTTAAATGACAATTTTAAATGACCCCATGTATTTTCTAAAATTAGTTCTACAAGCAATTCCAAGAAAAACATTAACAATATGTTATACCTTTCCTAAATAGTTTTTGAGAAAATGGCGTTTAAAAATACCAGGTTAATTGCCATTTTTATCAATTTTTTAAATAAACCAATGATAATAGAAAACGCCTTATGCGAATTTTTACATATATTTAATAAACCTTATATCCTATCACGGTAAAATTACAATTCACAGTTTTACCGAGAGTGCCATAAAAATTGGCTTTTAGCAGTAAAGAACTTTAATAATTCATTATCGTTAGCCCTAAATTTAAACTTAACACTTATTTTTCAATATTTTTGTTTAATATATTGTGACGTTAACAATTTGAAATACTACTTGACGTCACTGGGGCAAAATGTACCATATGGAACTATCTATTGGGACAATGAGACCGGTGGACCATCACAACTAACTTTGCATTAAAAACCAACTTAACTTATTGAACTAATTAAATTTAGTACGGGCATATCCCTAGGGATAGCCCGTACGGGGCTTAACTCAAACTTTAACTCTTTACTTGACTTTACTAACTCTTTCTTATCTAATAAACAATCCCCGTCTTAAAATTTTGTTCTCTTTAAATATTAAATTTTTCAGTATTTGTTTTGCATTTCTACGCTACTCAGCTTGTTTAATGTTTTTGTTTTATTATAAGAGTAACCTAGAAAATTGTTTGATTTATACTTTTTAAACCTTGACACCTCACATATTGTTTTATGTACCAAATTTCCCAATGTTAAGTAACCCAATTAAAATTTAAATTTCCCAAAAATGTATATTTTTAAAATTCCCAAAATGTATACTTTTTTATACTAGGTGTTCACATATGCCCCTTCCCTGAAAGCGTTGGACCCACAACGCTATTAGCAATGAGCCAAATTTACTTTAAACCCTTTTAAAAAAATTAGCAATATTATCGAAAAACGATAGTTCCATATAGCTTACAAAAATTTAAAAATCTAACAATATTTTACCTATTATGTAAATTACCGTAAATAACCTTAACTTTTCGAAGTTTTTAAAAATATGAAAAAAGTTTTATCTAAAATTTTTTCAATAAATGTAAACAAAAAAAATGAACAAATAGCCCTTATCCAAAAAATAATTAATTAACTTGACTTTTTTCTAAAAATTAAAGATTTGTCATTGATTATAAGAAAAAAGTTAAATTTTTTTCATTGTTAACTGAATAATTTCTAAATTTGGGATTTTCTCCAAGTAGTTTTATTTAAATATAGTTGTAACGGTTAAGATTATTTTTAGAGAAAAGTGGCCTAAATTTTATACCTCCCAAATTAAACACTTTAATGCATAGTGTTATTGTGCTACATAATATGTACTAAACAAAACATCTGACTTGGTAAATATAAAATGTTTATTTGAAACTAGCTAGCTCTGCATTATTAGATATGGTCTTGACCTTTCTCGGATATTATATATCATCAAAACAATGACCCTTTCATCACTTAATATTACATATACGGTGGGTTAAAAAAGAGTTATTATCAAATTTTACTTTTAGGCTACTTTTCTCTGCATATTAAATCATTATTTTTATCAATATTATACTTTTTCTAATAAGTAAACAACAAAAAAAATACCATTAATTAAAAAACATTACAGATTTACCTAAACACTATACAAATACCATAATATTCTAGATTGTCCATCTTTTGCTGAATTGTACTGTGTCCACCTTGCCTCCCTGTCCATGTTCTTGATGGTGCGTTCCATTGGCCATTTGTCCCGTACTTCTTCTCCACATACCATTGTCTGCCTTTCATTCCCATTTTCTTCTTCCACATCAGGTTACTGCAACTTCATGCCAATTTCCCCATATCCTGAGCTTTCTCAGGGCCGCTAGATAGTCTTGTACCCCACCATTCAAGACCATACTTCAGAGCTCTTCCCCATACTAGAGCTGCGGCTTCCAGTGCTAATGCAGCCTCATGCTGCTTCTGAACTCCGTCTTCACGACGTACCATACAACTTCGACACAAATAAATATATTTCCATATTCTTCTTTATCACTTCTGGTTAACACCATTTAGCCATATTTGAAAACTGAAGATATACCTTATCTTCCTTTTCTTGTAGCTACGCTGCTACCTCCTTGCAGCTACGCTACGCAACATATTTTTTCCCCATCTTCGTCCTTTCACCCACATTTCTTCTCCGGGGAACGGGACGCCTTTACCATATATATGGTATTTTCTTCCACAAATAAACTGAGGGGTAGGAAGGGCGTACCATAAGCGACTTTTCCTATCGCTTTACAAAGGGCACTGGAACTGGGGCGGGCACAGCTTACCATAACCGACGTTTCACAAAGGTCACTGGGAACGGGGGCGCCTCCACCATATGTAACGTTAACAATTTGAAATACTACTTGACGTCACTGGGGCAAAATGTACCATATGGAACTATCTATTGGGACAATGAGACCGGTGGACCATCACAACTAACTTTGCATTAAAAACCAACTTAACTTATTGAACTAATTAAATTTAGTACGGGCATATCCCTAGGGATAGCCCGTACGGGGCTTAACTCAAACTTTAACTCTTTACTTGACTTTACTAACTCTTTCTTATCTAATAAACAATCCCCTTCTTAAAATTTTGTTCTCTTTAAATATTAAATTTTTCAGTATTTGTTTTGCATTTCTACGCTACTCAGCTTGTTTAATGTTTTTGTTTTATTATTATAAGAGTAATCTAGAAAATTGTTTGATTTATACTTTTTAAACCTTGACACCTTACATATTGTTTTATGTACCAAATTTCCCAATGTTAAGTAACCCAATTAAAATTTAAATTTCCCAAAAATGTATATTTTTAAAATTCCCAAAATGTATACTTTTTTATACTAGGTGTTCACAATATCCTATTTATAAACCTAATAGTGTCCAAAATATTAATAGTAAAACGCTATGCTGACTTGAAAATAGCCAAGAAAATAAACTGTGACGTAAAATTTTGACATATACATAGGGCCACTTTACGTCACTGGGACAAATGTACCATATGGAACTATCTTTTGGACCATAAGACCGGTGGACTATAAAAACTATCTTGGCATTTTTAACTAAACTACGGGAACTAATTTCACTTCGTAATTTTGTACGGGCATACCCCCCACTAGGGGTAGCCCGTACGGGGTTTAACTAAAACATTAACTTTATACTTGACTTCACTTCTGCTTATTTATAATATAATATTTTTCTAACTTCTTTCTCCCTATTATTAGGACAATTTTTGTATATATACCAAGTTGAACTTATTATTTTGGGGACTTAGCACGTTAATGATCCTGAATAAAATAATATGACTTAGACTCTCTGTTATTGTTTAGTGACAAAAAACCTTGCACTATGTTTTCGATTATCTGTATTAATTTTTTAAATGTGATTTCTTTAATGCCAAAATAATTAAATAAATAATAATATTATTTAAAGCCATATACCTCCTATACAGGGTGTTCACAATACTTTTTACGTTTTACTATTAATGACTGAAAAACTACTAGGTTTAGAAATACGATATAATCAACAAAATTGATTAAGATATGTGTTAAGTTTAAACTTAGGGCCTAAGGCAGGTAGCGGTTTCCACTTGAATTATTAAAATTCTTTCCTGCCGAAAGTAAATTTCTGTGGCACTTTTGCTAATACTTGAAATTGTATCTTTACAGTAATAATATAAGGTTTATTCAATAAGTGTAAACAATCAAATTGGTTGTTTTCTACCACCATTTAATATTTTTAACAAATTGATAAAATTGACGGTGAACGTGTCATTCTCAAAAGAACTTTTTTAAACTAATTTAGATAGGTATTACAAGTTGTACATGTATTTTTTGGAATACCCTGTAGAATAGATTTTTTTAAATATATAGGGTGTTTCATTTAAAATAGCAAAGTAAAAAGCACTTCTGGTTAAACCGAATGGGCTACATAAAATCTGTAACATTACAAGTCTTCATTTTATTCAACTATACATCCGACCAAAATTTCAAAATCGTGTAACACAAATCAAGAAAGTTACAGCCTTGCTCCGTCTTTCTTCTTCAGACTGCTAAACCATTTATTATATTTATAATTTTTTACCAAAAATTTTCGTTTACGACTACAAAACTTTTGTATTTTTAAAAAACTTTGACACTCTGTACCTTAAAAACAATTTTTGGACCTATTGGTAGGGAAGCCCAAGAGGGGATTTCTGAAGTTACTACAGCGCGTTACCCGATTAAATAAGTCCACCAAAGAGGAGCCCCGTATACAGGAGAGAATATAAAAAAAACGTCTATCAGAAATTGTCGTGCGCATCAGATTAAGATAGGGAAAGTAAATTGCATTCTAAAGAGTGTATATTCCACTGATCTGATAATTTGAGAGTGACGTAAAGAAAGCGGAGGGCTACAAAGTTGTAAAAAAGACGTCATTTTGACATGCTCGAGCGTGGTTATTTTTTTTATTATTTTGAAGAAAATAATTTAAGGATAACGAACAATATATAATTTAATAGGATTTGACCAATTTTCACAAACCGACATAATAAAAATATTTGTTTGACACACTTAAAAGTCTATAGCCGCTTAACGCCCCGATGAAAAGGTGGCTTTGCAACCCAATAGGTCTCTATGACACTCGAGTAACTGCAACTTTAGCATCTTGGGCTTGCCTACTATATGTTTATATGAACTTTGCATAAAATATGGTCATCAATATGATTTTTATTTTTTTTTTACGCAATTAGGAAACACCATGTAAATTTTTAATGTATTTATCGTTGCGAAGTCCCTAAATCTATGTTCAAATTTAACACCTACAAAATACGCTCATGGTCGTGCAACACACGCATTATTTAAACACCGTGTACCATGGAACGAAGGGTAACTTATAGATATACGAAAAAAAATCTGATAAATACTCATGCAATTGTAACCTACACAGTTACAATGTGTAGCACTATAGACCCCAGGTACACGTTGTAGTAGTACTCGCTCTGTTTTTGTAGCAAATGCAGTGTGCAGTAGTATTTATTACTTTTGTAGCAGAGCTTCATGTTACCGTTTTCAATACTACTAAAATGTAGTCAAGATTCCTAGTTGGTTACTGTTGTTAGCTACTATCATTCACTTACAAAACTTTAGGACTCGTTGATTTTCATAACAGAAAATTTATGACAAAAATTATATTTAAGAACGTCAATAATAAAAATATTTAACATAATTTTTGCGCTACCCTCTTATAGCACACGACGCCTTTCAATTTTTTTCCGTGTACAAAATCTTTACACGCGGTATTTACCCTACATGTGTCATGTTGAATCTTACGTGCTTAATGTATTATTAGTAGACGACCACCTGACGTTACACAAACATAAGGTCATAAATACCGCTGCCAAAAAATTTGGCGCACCAGCTAACTTTAATAATTGATTGATTTAGTATTGTGTATCTGGTTACGTATCTAAACCTTCTTAAAAAACCTATTATGGTAAGTGGAGGCAAAAATTACACATAAAAGCTAGAAAAACATGTTTTCATGTAAAAACTTTGTTACATTAAATTGCGTAGCTTGTGGATTATCTAAAAAGTTTGTCAAAGTTATACCTAAAGCTTTTGCTTTTAACACATCATCTGTTTGATAAAAAATATTGTGTTTACTATATAGTATACTTATTACTTACTAAGCTAAGTACAGGGTGTTCCAAAATATTTGAGCAAACTTCCAGACCCATACATAGGGTGGCCCAATGGTCCCAGAAGGTCCAGTATTTCTGTTGTCTAACGAGATATAACAAAAAGTAGTAGTAAGTAGTAAAAGTTTCAGGGTTTTTAATCGTGAATGTCCTAAAAATATTTTCATGTACACAGACTATTTAAAAAAGAAAGTTATGGCTGGGAAGTTAGTTTTTTTTTAATTGTAACCCTGTAAAATCTTAAATTAAAAGTATTTAAGTTAATTTATTATGTAAATGCTTGAAAAAGTTGCGACAAAACCTCGACTTTGGGCGGTTCGAGGTCAGGAATGCGAGAAAGGTTATAAAACAGGGAAAAGTTGGCAAGACTGGGTAAAGTTTTTATTTTACATTAATTTTCGACAGCTAATGATTAATCCAGTGGCGTCTAGGGTTTGTTTATTTTGTTTTTCATTGTTTAAGAAGTGATATTTGATTAAAAATGTGATTCAAAATGTTTTCTATTTAAAGTTAAAGAAGTTGCAACTTAATAATTAAAAGTGTTTTGTAAACGGTTGTTTTAATAATACTATAAACTCTATTTCTCCAGCACTGATGTTCACCACCTATCCCTCTTAATAATATGGCCAAAAATTTTTCTATGTAAGGTCAACACAACCATTACCCAGCAGAGGCTGGTGATGGCCAATTTGGTGGGTCAAATCGCACCATAGGAAAAAAATTATGTTTAAAATTTTATTCATGCCCCTATTAAAAGAAATTAAATTAATTTTATTAATAATATGTTAAATAGTAAAAACTGGTTTTTTACTGACTTTATAGACTGTAATAGTCAAAAATAAAAAAATCATTAGTATATTAAAAAATGGTGCGGGTTGACTCTCCAAATTGGCCATCACCAGCCGCTGCTACCATTACCATTATCAATAATACGGGGCCCCTGGGCTGTCGGGGCCCCTAAATATGTGTAAGCAAAAATTGGTTGTAGAAAACTGAAAAATTATCGGTTAAATTGAAAAAGTGGGGCCTTTTTTTTATAGGAACAAAAAAGCAATTCAAATAAGAAAAACAATGTTTTTGAAAAGTGGGGACCTTTTTTTTAGGGCCCCTCTAACTTACTGTGATACGAAGCCCCTCCTACGCTACTAAATATGGCGGAATGTCGCGACCCTTTATAGACCGACTCTGGTATTTACAACATGTTTTGTAATAAATACTTATACTTCATATTTTAAAATAGATGTTAAAATGCAAGTTACCGCAGTTGTTTTAAAGTTTAAAATATAACCGCCAATCATAACTGCATAAACTACATGATAACTTTTCTTAACTTGTAATAACTTTTCCCCTATCTGGCTTTATAACAGTTTTAACTTCTGTACCAGATTTCAGCCATCAGATTGCGCTTATTTAAAAGTAAAAAGACGGCGAAAAGTTCTTGAAGTAATTTATGTATTACATATTCACTGCAAAATCTTTCTGTAAAATATGTTAAAATAGGTATATTTTATGGCCTTTATTTTGCTGTTATGTCAGTCATTTATTACTTAACCATAAAGGTAAAAGTTACCCATATAACATTTTTTGCCGGCAAGGCATTGGCAAAAAGGTATCAAAAAGACATCAAAATGGGCAATTGGCCGTTATTGGGCCACGTGTTGCAGAAAATGTGATGGCATCCATCGTTAATAAGTTATGATGAAAAAATGCGTTTAGGATGATGGCATCCATCATTAAAAAGGTTTTGGCAAAAATATGCCTTTAAGATGATGACATTCCATTATTTTTTTCCTAATGACAATATAATGCATTTTCTACCGTCCAGGGAACTAAAATGTGCATAAATAATGCTCATGCATAATGTGTGTTTATGTACAGGGTGTCCCATATAAAATTAAATAATATAATTTTGGAAAAACCATAAGAGATACAACAAAAATACTAAAAATATATTTTACTGAACAACTTCTGCATTTAACTTTTTTGTATCTCTTATGGTTTTTCCAAAACTAAAGTATTTAATTTTATATGGGACACCTTGTACATAAACACACATTATGCATGTGCATTATTTATGCACATTTTAGTTTCCTAGACGGTAAAAAATTCATTTTATTGTCATTAGGAAAAAATATTGTAATTCCATCATCTAAAAGGCATATTTTTGCTAAAACCTTTTTAATGATGAATGCCATCATCCTAAATGCATTTTTTCAGCATAACTTATTAATGCTAGGTGCCATCATCCTAAACGCATTTTTTTCATCATAACTTTTTAATGATGGATGCTATCACATTTTCTGCAAGTTTAATCAATTAAATTAATATTACCCATTTTTCTAAGGTAAAAGATTAAAAAAGAGTTTTCTCTTACAGCTGTTCAAAAAGTTATCACGTCATCGTCCCAGATCATAAGATGTAAAAATAAAATTAATTTTACACTTTTTAATACTTATTAATTCACTTTTTCTTGTATTGTTTGTTTACAACAAGTAACCTTTTACCACTAACTTTTAATTTTATACGTAAAAAACAGAAATAAAAGGTGACGCCCGTAAACTCAAAGCTTGGCTCGGGGAACATCGGACCTATCCGATCCACGTATGATTTTATTTGCTGGACATAGTGGACATGTTTCAGACCGTACAAGACACGGTTTCTGCTACGATGCGGGTCTTGGGGGACATCGTTGTGGTTATGTGTGGCCAGACCTTTACCTACACTACATTTAAAAGTTTGGAAAAAGAGAACAGATATAAATAGAAATATCTGTTTTATTTAAACAAAAAGACATTCATACATAAAACAACCGACTTCGCTTAACAAAAATGCTTCGTATGTTTTTGAGGGCATAAATACTGCTTTTAAATTTTTCCAAATTTGTCCCACTTTCCTCTATCACCGTAAAATCGGGCTCGGTCCGGAAATGTTTATTTTTTTATCTTTTGACATCCCACGAAGGCATATGCCTAAATACCAGAGTACCGTGGGTGCCGGGTTCCGTCAACGTTGTCTAAGCACTGAAACACGCAGTTATGCATTTCACAGCATCTTTTAGACAAATGTGTGGCCCGACCATTAAAGGAAAGAAAGAAAATAATATAATTGTGTCAGTGTAAAAGTAACAAATCATATGATAACATGTAATTAATTACCTTCCATTGTAAGAACTACAAATAGGTATGTCTTAATTGCACTAAAAAATCAGCAATACGTCAACTATGACTGGTTTTTAGGTTAAGTAAAAAATATGTATCTAAAATAGGTGACGAAATTATTTAAGAATAAATAAAACCGAAATAATATTTACTTCTAATCGCTAATTAATATATCAGCATATTGTTGATATCTCAAAAACAAGCAATAATTGACGAATAGTTTGTTATACATTTTAAATGTAAAATTTAATAGTGTCAAAATTTGTTAAAATGTACGGGGTGCTCTGAAAAAAACTATTTGACAAAAAAATCCGGTTTTTAAGGCACCTTGTATTTTAAGTGAAACTGCCAATATAAAGAATTTCCTAATATCCTTATAAAAATTTCTTATTTTAGGAAAATGTTTGTATCTTTTACGGGGGCGATGTTATTTCGTGTATAAATAGAGTTGGAACATCCTGTATTTTAAGATTAAGTGCATATTAAATTATCTTTACGTGATTAACCGAACTTAATTATTAATTTAACCCGGCATTAAATACTTCGCCAGTTGGAAACTACTTTAAAATTCTGCATTGCGCTTTTTCAAGTCATGAATAATTTCGTAGCACTTTTGCTACAAATGAAATTTTCTTTACTACGTAGATTTACCTTTGTTTACTTAAGGTTAAACGTACATTGTCAAAAAATATTCCAACCAACCATTTACCCCATTACATTGCTTTGACGTGTTATGACATCACATCTCCCATTTTTCGGCCATGTTGTTCAGTGCCGGAGATATACAGTTTATTGTATTAGTAGAACAACCGTTTACACAACAGTTTTTAATTATTATTAAGTAGTAAATTCTTTTACTTTAAATAAAAAGCATTTCGAATTACATCTTTCAACAAATATCATTTTCAAAACAATGAAAAATGAAATGCGCAAATTCTAGACGCCACTGGATTGATCATCAGCTTTGATTTTACCCAGTCTTGCTAACTTTTCTCCGTCGAGTGCCCTTCCTTGCGTCCTCGACCTCAAACCGCCTAAAAGTTGAGGATGTGTCGCAACCTTATAAATATAAACTAACCTTGTCATTTACTTAACTTCTAAGCCAGAAATGCCGAACCTTTTCGTATCATCGTGCCATTTTTGTACAAAAATGTAATATTATGTTCTACGCGTGCCATGGTATACTTTTAAGTCAGTATAAATTTTAAAGAGCAAAAAAAAGGTCTGCTACTTAAAACTTTTATCCTTTGCCCCTTTCGCCCACTGAATAAAAAAAAAGATAAAAAACACTAACTCACGTGCCCAAAATTTTACGTCTTGCCATTGGCACAACATCCCTGTTCTAAGCTTGGCAGCATTTAAGCGAACGTGACGAAACTATCAAGGTTCTTTTTCCCAGTTTTTGAGAAAACTATTAAGATTGGAAAAAAATTTGTCAAAATTTTAAAATTCTAAATTTTTCTTGGTTTCACAAATGCTTTTAATTAACTATTTTAATTCTTCAATAAATTTATCTTTTTTTTACAATTTTTTCCCTAACTTTGTTTTATTAGAGTAGTGGTAATAAGTATTGCAATGGTTTTTTATTCTTTGTAAATTATTTATTGTAATGTTCGATAGTTCAATTAACGCTTCGTTTACCACTTCAATTAACATCGTTAACCACAGTCAAATTATCAAAACACTTTACACATTTATTTCTTTTATCAAGTGGCCAAAAGGTTTGCATCTTTGTTCATAAAATAAAATAGTAAATTAAATTCTGTAAAAATAAACATAATAATTCTTTTGCAAAAATCCGTCAAAGTATTCTTGTCTTCTTTTATTTTTGATTTCGTATAACAAACATCTTGATTTTCCAAATTAATAATAATTTGTTCTTATTTATTTAAATTAAATGACATAAAATAAAGTGAAAGGAAGATTTTAATTTTATTTTATTTCTATTTTTTTTTTGATAAAGTTGATAGCTTTGTCAAGAAACTTGAAAAAAGTAATAAAACATTTTAAATAATATTTTAAAGTTAAATAACTTCAAAAAGCATCTGTTTATCAATTTTTTCTAGAGCGTTCAATTTTTAACAAGAGAATAATTTAGACTAGTCTTTTTAATTAAATAAGGGGTTATTTACTACGAAGTACTTTTTAAAATTTGTAAAAAAAATAACTTAATTAAGTAATATTTATTATCATACGGAAGAACCATATCATACTTTTATTTTTTAAAGAATATGGCTTTCAAATGTTGGCCTTAACTGCTACTAACATGGTCTGTTCTTAAGCTCCATTTTCCGAGCGCCAAATCAATTTGTTAGAATCATCACGCGAGTCTACGTGCTATATTTTTCTGCACTTCGTGCTGAATGTGGCTCATTTGGTTAAGAATTATTGAATATTAGAAATTGGAGTCAAAATTTTTGTGATGATACAGCCAATAGTCTGGACCATAAGTTGCCTGAAGCGCACGAAAAACATTTCTCGGAAAACAATGATTTTCATAATACAGTTGAACAAGTTTTATACGTTGTTCCAGGGGCTAAGTCTTTCCAGGATAAATTGTCAAACAGTACTGAACACAAATACCATAACAGTTTGAAATTTAAAACCTTTTATTTATTAAAAAATACGTACTAGAAAAAGTACCTCTAAATGAATCACCCCTTATAAAAATTATTAACTCAAAAACAAACTTTTCCATGTTAATCATATGGGAAATTAAAAGGTGTTATGTTGGATATCCTAATAATATTATTAAGGCTGTGGCGATTTTTTTTTTTTCATTATTTTCAACAACATTTTTGATATAATGAAGAAGGAAAAAAAGTCGATTTTTTGAAACAGTCTATTGGATATGGTTTGTTTTGATCAAATGTCGTTTTTTTATAATATTTTTTTACAAAGCCCTGTATAACTTTAAAACGATTCAAGGATGTAAATTGAAAAAATAATAATGAAGATTTAATAAAAATTCTTTATAAAATTTGGACATATTTTCTTTTTTTTTTACTATTTGGATATCTTTAAAAACAATAAACATACATCTTTTTAAAAAATAATAAAGTATTTAAAAACTTAATAATTTAAATGAGATTTCAGAAACAAGCAAGTTAAAAAGAAAATTGAATTTATTCAAAACAATATAAAACTTTTGCAAACCAAAATATATGCATTTTGACTTTTGTCTAGACGGTTTTACTAAATTTAAAGAAACAATACAAAAGTTTTCGGAACTTGCATCATTTTTAACATGCGTCGACATTAAATCATTAATATAAAAATAGCAAAACAGGTTTAAAGCGAGTTGCAACGGGATTTTCTCTACAGTGAATATTCTGGGATAAACCCCACTGCTTTCTTAAAGTGTCTTAAAAAATAAAGGTCGATTCTCTTGAAACTTCTCGTTTAAGTCCCTTATCCGTCACTTTTCCTTTACAAAAATATTATTTCACGCAAATAACATAATACAGTGCGTGCTTAAAGTAATGAATTTCCCTTTTCTAGCTTTTGAATTGTTCAGTATTTTTTATTAAACATTTAGGAACATGCGAGATTATAGCATAAAACAAATTGTAGGTAAAAAATAAGAAATATGTAAATGTTAAAATTATAATTGGGCGCCATTTTAAAAACAAAAATAAATTAAAACGGGGTCTTGTGCACACCATTTGAAATCACCTGACAAGTACTTTTTAACCCTAAAATATAAAGTCAATATCTTTACCTACTATAAAATGGCGATACTTTATTATTATTTAACAAAAAAAAGGTTTATTTGTCTTTACAGAAAAAATACGAAACTTCCATCCAAATATAGACCCATTTCACTCCTCTCAATGCTTTGTAAAGTAATGGAGAAATTCTTTAACTCGCAAATTTTTAGGTATTTAGAAAAACATAAAATTTTACATGAGAGGCAATACGGATTTCGTCACAAGAGATCTACAGCAGATCTTCTTTCCTTCATTTCACACAACTAAAACAAGTCTCTTGAGTTTCTAGGTGAGTCTCAGATCGTTGCTCTTGATATATTTAAAGCTTTCGACCAGGTCTGGAATGTCGCACTTCTTAATTAACTTCCCTTGTACTGGCTCTTCAGTTACCTTTTTAATCAGTCATTGTTGATGGCCACTGTTTAAGCTTTCACGAAATTAATGCTGTAGTGCCTCAGGGTTCAGTACTAGCACCAATTTTGTTTCTTCTTCACATCAACGACCGTCTTTCTTCCACAACCAATCCCATTCATAGTTATACTGACGATAGTACCCTTCACTCCACTTTTTAGGTTCTCAAACCAATCTCTCAACCCGACTTGGAAAACAAACGCAGGGCGATGCAGCTATCTCTCTCTCTCACAGGATCTTAATTTGATATTTGATTGGGGCGCCAAAAATCTCGTTCAATTTAATGCATCCAAAACACAATCATGTTTCTTGTCGCGAAAAAAATCATTAAACACTCACCCTTTGCTTATGAGTGGCCAGGTTTTGCAGAGCGGGGATACATTTAACCTTGTGAGCGTCACATTTGAGAATATCCTTAACTAGCATAAACAATTCCCACCCTCTCTGGAATATTATGTTCATGTCTGGGGAATGGCATCCCCTTCAACCCTCAGCATTCTTGGTGCCATTCAAAGAAGAGCTGTTCGTCTTATTAATGATCCTTTACTTACTCAAAGATTTTTTTCTCTTGCCCATCGTCGAGCTGTGGGAGATCTATCGCTTTTCTATAGATACTTTTACGGCTTCTGCTCCGACGAATTATCCAGTATAGTCCCTCCTCTTGCAGCTCCCAACAGAGAAACTCATGGTGCCGCACGTATGCATCCCTATACGGTCCAATTGGACAAGCCCCGAACTTCCCATTTCGTACGTTCTTTTATCCCTAGGGTTTCTAGACTGTAGAACCTACTGCCAGCGGAGGTCTTTCCTTCCCCCAAATCTTCAAGTTTTTAAGTCCCGTGGTAACAAACTTCCTCTTACCTTGTTTAAGACACCCACGGTACGTTAGTATTTTGGCTTTCAGCCTTTATGGATTGTCCAAAGAAAAAAAAACTTGTAAATAAGTATTGGGCCTCAGTAGGATTCGAACCCACCTCACGTCCGTTATGCGCCCAACTACAGAGCACTTTACACACCAGGCCATCACCGGACAATCTTGTTGTAATAACACCTGTTATGAAAAGAGCTTTAAAATCAGGTCACGCAGATTAAATAATATCTATTTTTTTTTTTAAATTTTGCAGCAATAAAAGTAGGAACATTTCCAATAACAGTTATGTTTTATAAAAAAATCCAAATTATAAAAAATAGAGTGCTACATTTAAATAAAAGTTACTTTGGTCTACCACCACAAAACAAAACATCCTGTATATCTATAGTTTTTGCGTTACAATAGTGCTGAAAGTTCTGTACAACATTTATTTAAAACTATTTTTTTCTAAAGCTCATAGGTCATGAGATGTTTGACCATTACGTTACTTTCTTAAAACACTATACAGGGTGTCCCACCGGGAACTGCCACGATTGATTTCTCGAAAAGTAAGCTTTTAAACATTTTAAAAATTTGGTAACATTATAAAGTAAGTGGGGACATACAAATACATTTTTTTGACAGCTCCACCACTTCCGGTTATACCAAATGTTAATGTCAACTTCCTTGTTTTAAATGAAACACTCTATATATTATTTATTTTTTAGATTCTGCGTAAAATTCTAAATATAACTTAAGTATAATGTTCTATACCTATATCCAACCGTTTCTGACTTATTTTAAATTTTATGTCAAAAATGACGTTTGCAAGCTATTACATAACCATCAATTTCTTCTAGACAAAAGCCTTTAATATGAGTTGGGGTTGGGTTCCTTGTAAAAAGAACTTTTTAGTAGACTGTATTGATATTTTCACAATTAAAAAATACAGAGTGGTCAAAAATAATCGTTAAAATTATAACGACAAAAACCCTAAAGTCATTTTTTAAATGGAAACCCCTATCTTTTATTACATTATCCTATTAGGCATTAAAATAAGGGTAAGTTTGCATAATAATGTCTATTCCAAAAATTTATAGTTTACGCAATATTAACGATTTAATATTTATCTATTCCAACAAGTCATTTAAATACGGGTAGGTACGGGGTAGTTGGCTGTGACGCTGCATTTTGTTGTCAATGCTAACTAGACGCCAAACTAAGCCGTATTTAAAAGCATTGTTAGAATAGATAAATATTAAATCTTTAGTATATTAAAAACTATAAATTTTTGGAAAAGGCATCCTTATACAAACTTATCCTTATTTTTGATGCTGAATAGGATCAGGTAAAAAAGATAGAGGTTTCCATTAAAAAAAAATACTTTTAAGGTTTTCGTCGTAATAATTTTTATAGTATACATACATTTTGTTTAGAATTTTAAGCAAAATTTAAAAATAAATAATATATAGAGTGTTCCATTTAAAATAGGGAATTTGACATGAACTTCCGGTATAACCGGTAGTAATAGAGCTGTAAAAATATTTTAGTTGTATGTCCCCCACTGATTTTATAATGTTACCAAATATTCCAAAGCTTACTTTTCGAGAAATCGATCGCGACAGTTCCCGTTGGGAAACTCTGTATTTAAATGACTGAAACAGTATAGATGTTTGTTTATAAAATTACCCTAAATATTACTTACAAACACTACACTAATATGGTCAATTTTTGAACCGATATGGGGTACACTTTGCAACTGTTTTCTGCAAACAAAAACTACTCGAGTTTATTCACCGTCCTGACTGAACTGGGATAGGTTTTGTAGTTCACTAGGCAAAAAGAACCAGCGAGTATAAAAACACTCCTCTATATTTGGCCGTTTGCGGCATACACTAACGCGCTCATTTTCGTCACCTCTACCAAAATATTATTTCATGTTTTTACCCTGATAGTCGTTCTTAAGGATATTATTCTGTTTAGTTTTTGATATTTAAAATAGTGTATACTTAGTATTTATTAAGGGAAACCAAGAGGTATGTATCAAGTTGTGACAATATTTTTATATTGGATTATTGAATATAAAGTCTGAAATCGCATAACCTAACTTATTTGTTTGAGTAGTCAGGTTTACACCGTAATAAGTTATTAACAATAAGACCTTGCAATCTGGGCAAAGGAACCAGGCAAAAAACCATGGCTCCTTTTGCCCATAATACAACATTTTTATTACATTTATTTTTTAGATGGTTTATCGTTATATGAAAGTCAAATGAGGAAATTCATGGAATCTGGAAGCGATGGAAAATGCCTAAAAAGCATTAAAAACAAAGTTGTCAGTTCATAAAGCTGCAGAAAGGTTTAATATTCCTTACTCCACTCTTCAAAAGCATGTAAAAAGAATTGTACAACAAAATCATCAGGAAGATGTAAACCAGTTTTCTCAAAAGATCAGGAAAATGGATTGTTGAACATATTAAAGAATTAGATGGGCGCTTTTACGGTTTAACAAAAAAGGACCTATGTGAACTGGCATACTGGTTTGCCGAAAAGTAATCTTGAACACCCTTTTAAAAGTGGGGCTGCCGAAAGGGGACCAGTGGTTTCTAAATTTCATAGAAGAGAAATCCAGAGTTAAGGTTGCGCCAGCCAGAGCCTACAAGCGTCGCTAGGGCTTCGGAAGCATTTAATAGACCGCCGGTGAAACTCTTTTTGCAGGTCTTGAAAGCCGCAATGGAGAAACATAATATTACTTTCCTCAGAAAGTAAATATTTATATGTTTCATGCATGATTTTTCAGATTTTTGTAACGTAACGACTAAGAGTTATTATGTTTTCTTTTATTTGATCTTTAAAAAATACATTTTTTAGGTTGAAATGACTTGAGAAATTTTAGTTTTTTTTGTAGTTCCTTTTACTCAATATGGTTCTTTTGCCTATAAAGGTGATTCTTCTTACCCGAGGGGTTAGGCACAAGAACCAAATACTAGCGATTGCAATATTTAAATATTTTATAAATGTTTAGTAAGTTATCATAAATCTACCAATTTTGTTACATGGTGCACGTAATTTTCTCTTCCTTTTTGGTTTGGTAAGCTCTATTACCGGAAAGATATTGTAAGTAAAAATTACCCCACACTACTTGGCAGAATGTATACTAAAGTAAATGTTTTATCCCTGTTTAATGTTTAACTATGTAAAAACACGACACTTTTTTGTTTTTCATTTAAAAGTTTTTCACTAAAATGTAGAAATTTCTCGCAACCGTTGAATACGCTTTAGGAATCCACTAAGCAGCAGGACGTGTCATTGCATATTCATCGGTTTAAATAGCACATTGCAAGTAATTTTAAAACTTTTGCAGCTAATGAAATATTTAATGGCCTTTTTAGTATTATTCAGTTTAATACGGGCTGTTAATTTTTTTTGTAACTTTTTTAACTGGTTGTATTAAAATATTACCAATCAGATCGCTGAATAGAAGACATGAAAGCAACCAAATTAAGGCATATTTGTAAATTTATATTACCATTATTATGTTATTTCAAAGGTTTTAAAACTCGGAAGAAAATCCTGGAACAACTAAAGTTTGGATTTTTTAAAATTTATTTGGAAACTCTAGGGATAAAAGAACGAACGAAATGGGAAGTTCGGGGCTTGTCCAATTGAACCGTATAGGGATGCATGCGAGCACCACGAGGTTTCTCTGTTGGGAGCTGGAAGAGGAAGGACTATACTGGATAATTCGTCGGAGCAGAAGCCGTAAAAGTATCTATAGAAGAGCGATAGATCTCCACAGCTCGACGATGGGCAAGAGAAGGAAGTCTTTGAGTAAGTAAAGGATCATTAATGAGACGAACAGCCCTTTGAATGGCATCAAGAATGCTAAGGGTTGTAGGGGATGCCATTCCCCAGACATGAGAACAATATTCCAGAGAGGGTCGAATTTGGGACACATACAAAGTGTATAAATTGCAAGGAGAAAAATACTTTTTGGCTCGGAAAAGAAATCCAAGCTTTTTTGAAGCCGCGGTGGCTATAGATACAATGTGTTTATACCAGTTAAGGTTATTCTCAAATATAACGCCCATAAGGTTAAATGTGTCTGCAAAACCTGGCCACTCATAAGCAAAGGATGAGTGTTTGATGATTTTTTCGCGACAAGGAACATGATTGTGTTTTGGATGCATTAAATTGAACGAGATTTTTGGCGCCTCAATCAATATCAAATTAGATCCTGTTAAAGAGATATCTGCATCGTCCTGCGTTTGCTTTCCAAGTCGGGTTGAGAGATTGGTTTGGGAACCTGAAAAGTGGAGTGAAGGGTACTATCGTCAGCATAACTATGAATGGGATTGGTTGTGAAAGAAGAAGGTCGTTGATGTGAAGAAGAAACAAAGTTGGTGCTAGTACTGAACCCTGAGGCACTCCAGCATTAATTTCGTGAAAGCTTGAAGAGTGGCCATCGACAATGACCGGATATAACGTTCGATTAGAAAGATAACCGGAGAGCCAAGACCAGAGTTTGAATTGGAAGACCGTAGGAGGAAGTCTACCTAAGAAGTGCGCCATGCCATGACTTGATGCAAAGCTTTAGATGGTATATCGGAGAGTCAATCGATCTGTGACTCACCTAGAAACTCAGAGACTTGTTCCAGTTGTGTAGAAACGAAGGAAAGAAGATCCGCTGTAGATCTCTCAGTAGACGAAATCCGTATTGCCTGTCATGCTTCAAAATTCTTATGTTTTTCTCAAGCACCCAAGAATTCTGCGTGTTAATGGATCTCTCCATTGTGCTACTTATGTCACTGAGAGGAGTGAAATAAGGTCTATAGTTTGGATGGACGCGATTTGAATCCCTTTCTTGGGGAATAGAGCTGGACACGTCGCTCTCCAGCTGTCTGGAAAAATACACCGTGGTCATACAAGAAATTCGAAAGAGCCTAGGCTAAAATAGGTGCAAGTTCAGGAGCACATTTTTAAAACGATTGCTGGTATTCCATCTAGCCCAGACGATTTCTTGGTGTTAAGAGAAGAAAGGATACGCTTAATGTGTTTTACCTTAAAAATAATATTGGGCATTTTGTGAGGAACTGGGGGAATAGTTGGAATTGGATGATTGACAGGTGGACGTTTTTTTGGTTCTGTGCAATGCAAAAACTGCATGTTTCAGAGCTTGTACAACGTTGACGAAGCAGGGGGACATTGGACTAAAAATTTAATAACCCAACACTCTTAGAGTACTCCTTCTTTGTGGGCTGTCACAAAAATAGAAAAATAATTAACGAAAATTAATATTTACAAGATAAAAAAATAATAACAAGGCCTACTACAATACCTGGACACCGTTCTTGTTTTATCACGGATTGTATACAAAAGTAAATAAAGCAATAAGACGGTAAACTAAATCCTTATTTGTTAACTGCTGTCAACCCTAAATATCAATAAAAACCATAAATATTAAACAGTCATTAAATACTTTGTCAGTTTTAAACGAGTTTTAAATAACTTCCAATGCGCTTTTTAAAGCAATGAATATTCAGTGACACGTCCTGCAGCTTTTGAGGGTTTTAATCGTTTCCATCGGGTGCCAAATGTATTTTTCGATTGCATTATCAATAAAACAAAATAAATACCCACATAGATTTCTATCAGACAACGTAAAAATTTACAATTTATTCTAAGAATAGTTTGTTACGTCTTAATCAACATGCCTAATGATACTTAACAAACATTTTTTGATACTAATATTGTAAGGTTTTGGATTACATATAAGGCCACTTTACGTCACTGGGACAAATCTACCATAGGACTATCTTCTTGGGACCATGGGACCGGTAAACAAAAGACTGTCTTTGTATTTTTAAATAAACTAACCTAACTTATTTGACTAACTAAATTTAGCACGGGCATACCTCCCACTAGGAGTAGACCGTACTAAATTAGGGGGCTTATCTAAAACTTTAACTATTTACTTGACTTCACTTCTACTACCTACTTCTTATCTAATATTTTTCTAATTTCTTTTTCTTAACTTCGCCCTGCATTCTAAGGTAACATCGACGCTATCCGATCCACGATGATTTCATTTCCTGGGCATGTTTCAGACCGTACGAGACATGGTCGTGCTACGATGCCGGTCTTGTGTTTGGAAACCAAACAGAGATAGGTAGAAACATCTTTTTTATTTAAGCAAAGAGATATAAATACTTAAAACAATAGTCCTAGCTTGACAAAAATGCCTTGTATATTTTTAAGGAGATAAAAAGTGCTTTTAAATTTTTTTCGAATTAATTTGCCCCACTTTTCTCTATCGCCATGAAATCGGACTCTGTGTGGCCCGACCTTAAAACTTTGTGTTAGCATTTAGTCACGTCAGTATCAGTTTTGCTATCTGTGAGTAAAAATGCAGAACTTCTCAGTCATTTTTTATGTAAAATTAAGAGAAAAATTACCAGTGACGTCCGTACCACACTTGTATGTCCTAGATTTAAAGAAAACATTTTTTTACCTTTGGACAAACCACGAAGGCTAAAAGCCTCAATACTAACGTACCGTGGGTGTCTTAAGCGAGGTAAGAGGAAGATTGTTGACACAGGACTTAAATACTTGAAGATTTGGCGGGGAAGGAAAGACCTTAGCGGGCAGCAGATTCTCCTTTCTTAAAACTCTAGGGATAAAAGAATGAATAAAGTGAAAAGTTCACAAAAACGAATAAAATTAGATACTTAGTTATATAAACAAACTTAAATTATTTTTTAAAGTAGAATCTAAAATAATCATAAAATATAGGGTGTTCCATTTAAAAAATATAACTTTGATACGTCACACTTTTTGAGACATCCTGTATAGAGTAAAATAATTTTATACTGTGGCCTGATCCGACCTGTATATGTTTCAGTTTTTACTTTTTTAAAAACCCCATGGTTATCCAGCTACAGACCGTCTCGAATATGGTAGATCAACAATCAACACTAGATATTCATTTTTTAAATGTTTATTTATTTAACCTAAATCTTAATACAGAAACATGAGTTATAAATATGTGGTTACCTAAAATAGAAATTTAATTTACCCTACCACATAGTACTTTTTTTTAATTTACACTTTTGCGTCGACATTATTATTTCAACCGTCATTAAACGCTTCGCCAGCTGGAAACCAATTTTGTCCCGACGCGTTTTATAAAATACATTTTTTATACAACGATTTTTGCAGCAGCACACACTGCTGTTGATTCTATAGGAATCTGCCAGTTTGCAGTAAATGGCCGGCAAAATTTCTCTCGCCACATTTTGGTTGGGCTAAACAAAAAACCTTTTAAAATTTACAATAAAGTAATTAAAAAGTAAAAAAAATACTTTTAAAGCAAGCTTAATATTATAATCGATTAGAAACACAACAAAAACAAATTATACAATGCATTTCTTTAATGTCGCCCCCTTTAATTTTATAAACAAATCAGTTTAAAAATTAAAACTTTGGGATTTGAAATGCGTGATGCATAAACACTATATTTAGGAGTAAAATTGACAGATAGCGGCTGGGCGCCATCTTGGACCAGAAAATTAAGTTTAAAGGAAGGTCTTGTGACACATCATTTTAAAGCTCCTGACAAGTACTTTATAACTCTTGAATATAAGGTCAATACCTTTACCTAATTCAAAATGGCGGTACTTTGAAAATTACGTAATTACCTGATTTGGATGACCATATTTCCAAAACTAATAAAGTACCTAATGTAGTATTTTCTTAAAGATATTTTAAAGATCTTTTAATGGTGATACTGGTAATAATATACAGGGTAGGTAAAAAAGTACATATTTTTTTATATAATGCACCCAGTATATTATATCACCAAGATCTTTAAAAGAGCTTAAAGAAAATACCACAATAAGTACATCTAACCTTATTAGTTTTGGAAATATAGCCATTTAAGTAAGGTTTTATTTTTAAAGTACCGCCATTTTGTATTAGGTAAAAGTACTTGTTAGAGGCTTTAAAATGATGTCTGTGTTTTTAACTGTTTTTCCAAGATGGCGCCAAGATGCCATCTTGAAGTTTTCAATCGTTAATTTCATATCCCAAGGCTTTATTTTTAAATTTATCCTTTTAAAAAATAAAAGGGGAGGGGACATCAAAGAAATGCACTTTATGATATAAAGGCTTCTTTGCGAAATTTAGGTAGGTACTCGTATTAACTCGTAGTTTAAAAAAATTAAAAATTAATGTCTATCGGATCAAGTTATTTAATTTATTTAATAGTCTACACAGCTAAATCTCGCAACAAGCTTTTATATCATAAAATTGTGTGAATAGTGTATACAGGGTGTTTCTAAAAAATGCGAAACATTTTAGGAGGTAATTCCTTGTTTTAAAATAAAGGGTATTTTGCTTTATGAACATGGGGTAAGAAGTCAACTATTAAGGGGTACTTTCGGATAGATAAGAGGGTCCAAATTTCAAACTGTATGGTATTTGTCTTCAGTACTGTTTGACAATTTATCCTGGAAAGACTTCGTCTAAAACTTGTTCAACTGTATTATGAAAATTAGGATTCTTAGAGAAATCTGTTTCGTGCGCTTCGAGTAACTTATGGTCTACGCATAATCGGCTTGCTAAGCCAACTATTGGCTGTACCATCACAAAAATTTAAACTACAATTTTTATTATTGGATAATTCTTGACCAGGTATATGTTTAGTAAAAAAATAAACATTTAAAAAGTAGTTGTAAGACATTTCAGTAACCACAGGATCCTTTTACAAAAAAAAAACATTCAAATCGATACAGTAGAAGTATCTAGAGAATTGAAGATTTGCTCTATATTGGTTAAGTGGATTCATTTATTGGATGAACTTGCCGATCGCCTGAAACAAAATAAAAGAAAAACCTCCCAAAAAAAACAAAAAATTCTAATTAAAAAACGACGTTTCGGCAAGTCTGCCACCGTTGTCAAGTTAAAAATAAAGTTAAAAATTTAAATTCATTTTTAACTTGAAAAAACGTCGTTTTTTAATTAGAATTTTGGGTTTTTGGGGTTTTTCTTTATTTTGTTTCGGGCGACCGGCAAGTTTATAAGGGTCAATAGGGCTGAACAGGGTCACCTCGTATACCCCGGGACCAGGACCGAAGCGGTCCTATTCTTTCCAGGCGTATACCCAACAAAAAGACCATCCAATATCTAAAGAATTGTCTGTATATTATGGCTTTGCGTTTTAAATAAACAGGGTGTTTCAGAACTATGGGATCAAACTATAAGATGTGATTCCTTTTGTTATTTTATAAAAAAAAATCCCTTAAACATCAATATCTCCGGAGTTGCTTTCTTACTAACATACAGAGCGTTAAAATTTAAGAAAAAAATCAGTTTTTTCTAAATATTTCTAATATGCTTAGGCCGATTGGGATAAAATTTGGTACATTCATTAAAAGTAATAGGGCTCTTATTTAGCCTTAACCGTATTGTTATTATTGGGTCCAGTGGGCACCGCAACTTATATTAATGAGAAAAATAGTACGCCACTGACTTTTTAAACGTTTTCATATTTTTTTATAATTAAGCAATTAATAAAACAACTTCCCTATTTTTTGTTTGTATCTTTTTACCTTCGTTAGTAAAAAAAATAATAAAGGCACTTCAATTTTTTACAAACAACCCATAAACAATATGATATAAAAAGTAAAAATTAAAATAAAACAATTATTTGCCTTAAAATAAATTAGTAGTCGTGTATTTTACTAAAATTTGTCATTTTTTCTGTTTATTAAGATCGATATTCTTTATTTTTTAATTTTAGATTTTATTTTATGTCGTTTAGTGCTTCTTTTTGGAATGAGTTAAAATGGCTCTAATTTTTTTCGAAAACGATGAAAATACAAGAGACTAAAAAGTTGTATCAATAATTGCCCAATTATAAAAAATATATATCCGAAAAAGTCAGTGGAGTACTTTTTTGCATAATAATATAAGTAGCGGTGCCTACTGAAACGCCACTGGACCCAATAATTACAATATGGTTAAAGATAAATTATTACTCTAATAAATGTACTAAATTTTATCCAAATAGGCTCAAGCATACTAAAAGCACCTAAGAATTTAATTCCATAGTTTTAAAATACCCTGTATGGATATTTTAATTTAAAAAAATAGATCAGCAAAATTTTATACATTTTAAATTGAGTTTGGTGGTCTTAATTTGTTTTTATTATAAGTACTTTCAAGCAATTTAAATAAAAAATGCTTTTAACAAACTGAACTGTTCGTGATTTTCGCGAAAATATGGGAATTATCCTAAAATATTTAAAACGTATTTTTCAGCAGCTGCCTCTCTAGCAATGCATAAATATTTAAGTGATAAAACGAGGATTTTTAAATTGGAATTCACATTTAATTTCTTTGGTATTTTTATGCTCAACCAAGTAAATGTGGTAATTTACATAAATTTTTGCTTAATGTTGTATAGAATTATAAATAACATTGTGTTGGAAATTTTAAGGCACTTCTGCACATGGGATAAGACAGCGAAGCTATCGGGATTTTTACAGCCTTCGAGAGCACGTATGCATATCTCAGCAATCCGCCTTCTTTAGTAATCAAAAGCAATACAGAAGAGTTTTGTATTTTGTTTTCTGTGTGTGATTCATGTTGTGATTGTGTTTGATTGTTACACGGGAAAATAAGTTTACGTTTAGAAATTTTTAAACCAAATATGGATTTATTTTTTGTTAGATTTGTAGAGGAAGTTAAAAAGCGTCCTGTACTTTATAATTATTTTTAAAAGAATATTTGCGGAAAGATTACACATAAAGAATTTGAAATGACAAAAACAGCCAACCTGTCAGGTAATCAAATATTTTATTTTTTGTCTGTAAAATAATGTTCGGTAGGATTCAGGGTAATAGTTCGATATAGCGGTTTTCGCTATTATAAGAGATTTTGAAAAATTATTTTTCAGGGCGTTTCTATAGGTCGATTATGACACAAATCTGTGTGCGCGTTTTCCAAAATCCATTTCTATAATTTATTATTAATAAAAACATATTACGGGACGGTGGAGTGAACAGGGGTGCTGGGTGAGGACGAAACAGTAGAAATCCTACATTAAACGCCCAAAAACAGTATTTCACAGTACACACCGCACTTTCTGTTTACAAAAATGTCCAAAAAATTGTTTAAAAAAATTAAAAATAAATAATAGTACAACAATCCCGCCATGACTGTCACTGCATAAAAAGAAGAGTTTGCAATAAAACTGTAAATGTCTTGCAATGTTGCCAAATAAAGTGAGAAAGTGTCAATAGCTTAAAAAGGAAGATACAGGACAAAATTCATATAAAAAATTAAGTTATTCCTTCTTCCTATTATAATTTGTAGAGAAAAAAGGAAAATACCTAAACATAAAGAAGGAGGCATTTCTACAAAAAATACCATTGTTTCTCATGGAAATGGTGGATAATCCCCGAAATAGGCTTGGTGTTAATTCTTCATAAGAAGTTTGGCAATGCTGCTTCTATCAAGACTGTCATTTTCATAATGACGAACTTCATGTTATCAGCTGACCAAAATGAATTTTCCTTCTTTAATTAATGGCGGACGAGATATCTCATATGTGTAGGATAGTTTTTCGAAAAATTTAATACTTTTCAAAATTAATTTACATTTTTATGTGCCCCGAGTGCAGTGTATTAATGTCTTCTTGTGTTTGACGTTGGATTTATACTGTTTTGTCCCCACCCAGCACCCCTGTTCATTCCATCGTCCCGTAATAATGTTTTTATTAATAATAAATTATAGAAATGGATTTTGGAAGACGCGCACACAGATTTGTGTCATAATCGACCTATAGAAACGCCCTAAAAAGAATTTTTCGAAAATCTCTTATAATAGCGAAAACCGCTATATCGAACTATTACCGGATTCAGGCTTTTCCGTACTTGTCTTGGAGGTCTCTTTGACCCGGTGGAATAATCCAAAGGGGTAGTTTTTGCCCCGTCGCGGTCGGACTCGGGGAACTTCGGCGCTCTCCAATTAACATATAATTTCATTGGCTTAAATTTTAGTAAACCATTAAACGCACGAGCACGCCACGGGGTATCAACCCGAACATGCAGCGCCGCCGCGGTATAAAATGGAACTAAAAATAGAATAATAGAATATAAACGAAAATTTGAATTTATCGTATTTGGAATTTGATTTTATTATAATTAGAGATAGAAAGTTATTTTTCTCTATTTTATTTAAGAGTAATTTTTGAAATTAGAAACCTGAATCATATAATGACTCGGGAAAAGCGTTCTATTGTCTATAGTAAATTTTGATTTGATGTAAAAATAATAAATCTAGATTTAAAAAGTGATTTGATGTGAAGTATAATAAACATTGATCTTCGCATCTCTATAACCTCAGAAGCTGTTGGTCGGGGGATTTACACAGAGGAACTTTTTGTAGCAAATTTTATGCCCTACAAAAGCTATAGATGCGTTTTTCCAAAAAATTTTTTTCACGCCGAAAAATTAAGTTGAAACCGAAAAAAATTTTTGCTGTGTTATTTAAATAGGAAACTGAATTTTCAAATGAGCTAAGCCGCTATTGCACTTGGAGCCTTTTACTCGGCGGCATAATTTTTCATTTTGTATAAAGTATCAGATTTTCAGGTAGCACAAACAAAAAAAAAATATCGCCTAAAAATGAAGCACCCTAATATGCATATACATGATGGTAAATACTTATTGAATAAAAATAAAAGAAGTATACATGTCATAGACTATAAAATTAAAATAATTAAAATTAAAATACAATAAAATACATAAAATACAAATAAATGCCAAAAAGACATGTAAAAACAAACAACAGAAATTAATGGTGTAAAAACAAAAATAAATACTTAATGAATAAAAATAGAAGAAGTATACATGTCATAGACTACAAAATAAAATTAATTAAGATTAAAACACACTAAAATACAAATAAATGCACAAAAAACATGTAAGAACAAACGCAAATAAAGACATTGACATATAGCATATATAAGACCTATACCTAATTGAAACATATTTGATAAATGCCTACATATAAATAAAATGCTAACATGCAAACATAAAAAGTATAAAAAGTGTAACAAATTAACAATGGTCAAAGCATAAAAAATAAAAATATTAACACATGACATATTATGTAAGATCTTTACCTAAATCAATATATAATATCAATAAACAATAGACACAGAATTAAAAGAAAAAAAAATTATATATATTAATATTTAAAGCTTAGTCCTACAGCCGCTGATACAGTGGGCAGCAGATAGTGAGTGCCCAGAGAAGATCATACATTTGTAGTTAGTTATCCGTTAGAAATTCGCGTATTGAATAATATGATTTGGCCAAAAAATAAGCCTTGGCTCGCCGCTCGAATGTTCCCTCACGTAAAGTTCTTATATCATAGGGCAGAGCATTGTAAAGTCTAATGCAGCTATACAAAGGACCTCTCTCAAAAAGTGCAGTCCTATGCAAAGGCACTTCTAAAAGCTGTCTTCCACGTGTTGAGTAGACATTAGAAGCACCAAGTCTTATAAACCTTGACCTATTTTTATTCACAAATTGTACACATTTATACATATACATGCAGGGGAATGTAAGTATCCTTTTAGCAATGAAAGTTTCCCTGCAACTCTCCCTAAATTCAAGATCAAAAATAAGCCTTACAATCCTTTTTGTCCAACAAAAACACGTCCACACTCTCCACTCGCACCCCAAGAAACAACATTACCTGTCATGAAACTATATGCCAGTGAATAATAAACGGAAAGTAGAGCATTCTGGTCGATAGTGTGTTTTAGTTTAAGAATAGCAAAAAACGCTGAATTTAGTTTTGCAACAACATGGTCAATATGGGAAGTGAATGTTAGCTGAGAATCAACATAAGTGCCCAAGAATTTGGTCTGACCTGAAAACTCAACATCACTGAGCAAACCGAAACCGGTTGGTATTTGCTTTCTATTAAAAAAATTCATAAAAGTCGTTTTCTCGCCATTTAATATTAGGTCATTCTTTCTACACCAGTCATTCATACTGTTACGCACCACATTAATCTTTTCACTCAGCTCAGCAAGGCTGTTAGCACTTACAGTGATTGTGGTATCATCCGCGTACATGATTATGTGATCACATGGAACATTCTCAGATAGATCATTGGTATATAGAATGAACAGCAAAGGTCCTAGTACCGATCCCTGCGGTACACCAATATTAATAGATTTCGAACCAGAAAAACATCCATTATATTTTACTACCATATTTCTGTCCGTCATATATGATTCAATCCAGTTTAATAATAAACCTCTTATACCCATATTATATAATTTTGATAGCAGGAACCGTTTATTCACTGTATCGAAAGCGATAGACAAGTCGAAAAACAGGGATACAACATATTTTCCATGGTCAATACTCTCGTAGACATACTTTAAATAGTCAAAGCTAGCTGTCTCAATGGATTTACCCGGATAAAAGCCATGCTGACATACATATATTATTTTAAACTCTCTAACATAATCAATAATCATATCATAAACTGCCCTCTCTAGTACCTTAGAATATAGGCTCAACAAGGAAATCTGCCTATAATTCTCCACCCTATCGCGCTCATTCTTCTTATGTACAGGCACAACATTTGCTGTCTTAAGGATTTGGGGGAAAGTTCCATTATTTAAGCTCAAGTTCACAAGTTTAGTCAAGGGTTTACAGACAATTTGTTTAGTAGCATTAAGAAGTCTGGCGGTAATATCATCAAATCCAGACGACTTTTTATTTTTAAAATTATTTATAATTGTCATAATTTGGTTTTCTGTAACTTCATGTATCCCAATAGTCTTAAAAGAATACGTCGAAACTGTACATTCAGCGCTAGTGCCTCCATATTTTTCATATAGTTTTTAGTAGGTGCGCTGCAAAAATAGACAGAAAATGCATTGGCAACCGCATCGGGTCCAGAAACAATATTGTTATTAATATTAAGACTAATTATTTGATTATTTTTTTATTTCTGTTTAGCTGTAGATTTACAATGTTCCATATGGTTTTACTTTTTATTGGATGATTGCGATATTTTTCTTGTGTAGTAGTGCTTTTTGGCGATCTTAATTTGGGCCTTATATTGTTTTAAGAGAATTTTGTATTCTAAACCTATTCCGGTATCTAAAGTATTTTTCTGTAGCCAAAACAGCTGATCAAGTTTTCTTTTTATAAGAGCTAACTCCTCACTATACCAGTCGTTTGATCGTTCATTTCTAATAACACGTTTTATATATGGGCAGCAAGAGTCCAAACAATAAATTACAATACTGATAAACTCCGCCCACGCTGAGTCAACCCTGTCACTGCAACATAATATCAGATCCCAGTCCTGTTTTATTAGCATATTTCTAAACATGTTAACACTGCAGTCACTCAAGTCACGCAGGTCACGGGTGATGCCAATACGGTCATCATTAACATGTTCTTCATTCAAATTCTTAGAACAAAAATAGGTAAAGGTAAATTTATGTGCAAGATGATCACTAAGATGGGGATTAAACAATAAACATTGATAAAACTCACTTCGTATATTGGTGACTACATAGTCAATACATGAACTGCTAGTATGTCCATTACTATAGGTAAAAATTCGCGTTGGTTCATAAGTTGTTATTGTTAATTCAAATGAATTAAACAGGTCACATAATTTTCTCTTTTCCATTGTGTTGCCAAGATAGTCAATATTAAGATCACCACAAAATATAATATTTCTGCAACACCCGGATAATCTGGACAGTAGAGTACCCATGGACGCAATGAATAGATCAATATTACCACTAGGTGGGCGATAACAACAGACTACACTATAATCCCCAAAAGTCACTGCACACAGCTCACTATGACCCTCCAATGAATTTTCTTCAGCCCTATATTCCCTAAATATATCCACCTTACTGCTCTTAACATATATAGCAGAACCACCTCGCTCCATATTTTTTCTTAAATAGCTAGATAGAAGTAAATAGCCCGTTAACTGAAGGCAACAAGTGTCCAACCAATGCTCAGTTATACACAGTATATCTATGCTCTGCTCAACAAGTAGCAGCTCAAGACCCTCAACCTTGCTAGACAATCCCTGAACATTCAAGTGACATACCGTAAGTTTATCTCTTTCGTCATTTCCCTTAGAATTACTTGTCAAAGTTGAATAGGCCTATCTGAAATTGAATCTAGTGTGCTGCCACTTAGACATCTTTTACTAGTTAATATTCCTCTAGGCTCATCTGGGAAAGACGCGGGTATAAAAAGAACTTTTTGTTCTGATGGAATAATCAGGTCATTAACACCATCCACCTCATTTAGTATGTTGGGTGCGCCAGGACGTACTTGCAAGTGCTGCGCATCACTAATTCCCCCGTCATTACTGTCCACTGTATTGCTAGCCAATATATTAGAAAAACCTGTATCTTTATTTTTACAATAATAATCTGTATTAACTGTCTTTAGTACTATTCTATTTTTAGGGTATTATTCTTTATGCAGTTAGAAATCTTTTCACACAATTTTGTTTTTTAAAAGAATAACCATTGCTAGATTTAACATTATATAATAGTGTTACAGAAGAGTTATGATATGACATATATTTTTCTATATAATTTAGAACTCTGTTATAAACTTTACCCAACCTGGAAATGTCGCACTTAATACAAAATATCAGATTCGTAAATTTTCCTACAGATAATAAAGCCTTTAGAAGGTTTACCCTAATACTCTTTATAGAGTTCAAGTCAAGGAACAAAACAATAAAATCATCAGAAGTAAAGCATTTACTACGATCAAAAATACATTTAGAAAGTTCAGAAAAATCCGCACCAGTCTTTACCCATCCTTCAACAGTATACAGATTACTGTTCAGACATCTTCTTAGCAATGCAGAGCAATTCAAGGCAGAGTCGTCACCATAGATGAGTACTTTTTTAGGTTTTACTTCAGTACATGAATATTTGATAGGACTTACCCCTACAGAATCCATTTTTCTACTTGATCCCAATTCACTAGGACCCAAAGTTGGTTTATTTTTGCGGGCCACATCATGCTTACTAATAGCTGATTTGACATTTTTTATTTGTAGAGTTTTAGTCTGTTTTTCCGGACTTAGACAACACTGAACACCAGTGGAGCATATCAGCTTTTCGGTTTGCGTTTCCACCGATGTAGTAGTAGCATCATTTTCAGTACTCAAGGCGCATTGTACCCCAGCAGAAGCTACAAAATTTTCGGTTTGCGTTTCCACCGATGTAGTAATAGCATCATTTTCAACACTTAAGTTGTTTTGTACCCCAGCAGAGGCCACCAAATTTTCGGTTTGTGTTTCGATCGAGTTGACCACTATAGATTGCGATGCATTTGCAAGTTTGTTATGTAATTTATGATGCTGTATAATATTTGTGAGATTTTTTATTTCTTCTTTTTTATTTTGGAGATTCCTGAGAAGATTGTCAATTTTCTTTTTATTTTTTAATAATTCCTTCTCTAATGCCTCGTTTTTTGTGATTTGGTCCGCCAGTCTGTTACGCAGATTGGTATTGATGAGACGTCGTAGTCTCCTTGTTATCTTCCGGTTCGTCATTACTCACTATATTAGTAATACTTATATTTGGAGACACGAATTCAATATTTTCCTGAGCAATTCCGCCTTGTTTTGTTGATCTTAGCAACCTTTTAAATAATTTCTGCGGATTATTTGTGTCACCCATAATTGTTACTCACTGAGGATTAACGAACGCAGTAGATGGACAAACTATTCGCGCCAAATTTGTGACGTGTAGGTTAGAAAGGAATTTAACACAAGTTTATGTACACTTGTTGCGAAAATCGCGATAAATGATAAACACAAATCATAAATGGCATATCCAGCACGGATAACACACACTTTCACGAAAAAAAATGTACTATTTTAGGGAAAAACACAACATTTCATTCCACTGTTTACTTGCACGTCATCTCACAGCTACGTTCGAAAATTAATAATGAAATGTATGAATTAAGATATTTTTCATGATTTATACTAATCTTAATATACTCATAAAAAGTATAAACACAGTAAAAATATACTTTTAGAAGTTTAACCACAATAAAACATACTAAATTTGAAATATGTTAACAAAAAGCTATTTATAATACATATAGAATATTACCTCTTTTAAAAATATGCTACAGACTAGAAGGCTTAAAAAAAACCAATGATATTACACCTAATAACTCTAATGGCATTATTCCCATACAACCAAATTTAAACGATTAAAAGATAATTTTAAAAGAATTTTGCTCTATTTAAAAAACCACATATTTTTTTAACTGAGTTTATACTTTTAAGAGGATATTAAGGTTAGCATAAATCATAAAAATATCTTAATTATTACATTTAATTAATAATTTAAAATATTATTGTAAAAGAAGATGTTTATACGGGGTACGCTCAAAAACATAATATTAAAATTGAAATATTTAAAAAACTATAAGTGATAATAATACTATGTTATTTATATATTTGTTTCTTTGAAGGGACAAGGACTAATTATTAGTAAAAAATATATAGGGTGTTCCATAAAAAAATATCAAGTTGGCATCGTAACTTTTTCAACGCAACCTTGTATAAAAAATCAAATATTTTCTGTAGATCCTACGTAAAAAGTTGTACAAAAAATGTCTATATGGTTTTTGCCATTTCCTATACTAAAGGATATAGAGGGTAAAATCAAAAACGACAATTTTTCAATTTCCCCTCGTATCTCTTAGATAAATAATTTGATTAAAATTCTGACTACGCCATTTTAAGTTTCTTCAAAATCGAGCCCATAGTATTTACATCGGATTTTTAATAACTCCAGTAATAACTGAGATAGCCCATAAAAACGCCCAATTTTGCCCACCCTGTACATACAGTGAGGACCAACTTATTGATGTGCTGATATCTCAAAATAATATTTTTTTTAACAAAACAGTAAAATTAGAGTAATAACAATTGGAAAAATGATCAAAACGTATCTGGCTATGGTGCAATTGGATCCATCTACATATCAGGGATTGCAGTCAGATGATAAAAGCAGATTGTTTATTGGCTGTAGAGTATGTCGTTTTTTTGATTATGTAAACGTATATAGATGTTTTAACTGCAATAAATATGGTCATTCCGATAATTAGTGCAATGAACCCAAGTCCTGCGGCAAGTGCTGTAGTAGCCAGCATAAAACTAAGCGCAATGTAAAAGCCATCGTTATGTATGCACCAACTGCAAATCGAGCAATGAAAAACAATTTAAAGCTGGATGTCAACCATTTAGCTTTCAGCATTAAGTGTCCCACATTTGATCGTCTGGTACAATATGAGAAACAAAAGATACAGTATTATACTAATAAATAGCAACCACAGGAAAAAGATCTTCAATTTCAGGAGGAATTGGATAATCAACAAAGAACTCAGAAGGATAGACTTATTATTTTGCACCAGAACATCCAGTCTTTAAGAAACAAAACTTTGGAAGTGGAGTATTAGTCCAATTAAATAGAGCCTGAAATCACAATTTGGGA
>JACEGR010002378.1:0-130746 GCA_014170235.1 Listronotus bonariensis
CGGTCTGACTCATAGGAATGAGTCATATCGGGGAGCAGTCACATTTATGGCCTCTTGAAGAGGCCTCATCCCGTAGGATGAGGGGAAAACCCGCCTTCCACCCGGCGAACCTGGAATTGTGTTCGCCGCCCCAATGTGACTGGAATTATTTAAAAGGGAGTCGTGCCGGACAGAGTAAAATTTGTTTGGGCTAAATTAGCCTCTGATGAATAACGATGCATGCTTGGATTAAGTTATTTTCCATAAAGAAAATTTTTATATATATGGAATAGGCACTAAGAACGAAATTTTCTGGACAGTCGGTCCTTAAGGGGATAAGAAGGGAAGTCCTTACGTTTTTTATAGAGCTCTTTTACAATAGAAAACTTAAAAGCTAATATATACAATGGCTCTATAAACTAATTATTTTAATTTCGCCCTAGCAAACTAACTTTGCTAATGCCTAAAACTTTTTAGCACCTAAAGTCCTAATTGTGCTTATTTTAATTGTTTTTCACTATCGCGGCACTAATGTTTTTGTGGCGGGTTTCACTTCTAGTGTTTATGATATGATCACTCTTGGGTTAATTGTTTATATAATTAACGAGTGATCGTTAATTGTTTGAATTAATTTTTTATGTTAATTATTTTTAACACAATAACAATAATCAAAATCAAACAAAATTGAAAGCTTTTTGCTTTTATATAACGAGCTATACCTCTAGATAGCTAAGTTATTAATCCAGTTTAGTCTAAGACTAAATAAAATTTAAATTAGTCTATTAATTAGAAAAGTAATCAATCTAAGTAATTAACGAATTTTGAAAACGACTCTTAAGTGTAATCAAACACAAAATAAAGAAGCTTTCAATCTTCAGAAATACAAAAAAATTAACACTTAGAAACTAAAGACTAATTAATAAAAATTTTAATTTTAAAATTAGCACTAAAATGGCTAATTACAATAAAATAAGATTTTTAGCTGATTATATGTCTTATTAAAGACTTAACAAATAATACATAAAAATAAAATAGAGGAAAAAGAGTTTTTCCTAACAACTAAGTTTTTACAATTAACAAACTAATTAAAAAATGTCCAATCAGGAACTTTATAGTTATTTATCTGATTTCTTCGGACTGCACGGCTTTTAATTAGCAAAAATCAAAATCAGCAAATCTTAATGTCTTTGAATGAAAGTACTGTAGGTGCCGGGGCGTGCGAACCAGGTCTTGACTTTTCTGGAGCAAAATCACTAACAGATTGATCAATTAAGAAATTATCATTGGCTTGGCGGTTTTTAAGTAGTTTTTTGAGATCTATCCCAAACTAATCTTCCGGACTGACCAACAATTATGGACCAGCTGAATTTCGTAGGGGCTCGGAAAAACTTAGAAACGGATTTTCAGAAGAAAGCTTTTTACCTAGGAACGATAGAGCACTATCCCAGTTCCTGAGTACGGTCGTAGGCAGATCACGTACTCCGCGGACTTTCTTTTACCTCTTAATCACCCGTTAATTAAACCGCGTCGCGATATCTTCTTAATTAGTTTTTACTTCTTCAGAAAAGGAAATTCTACCAAATACCAACTGGCTTTTGAAATAGAATGGCCAATTCACAAGTGCTAATCCTTCTTTTCACCTAGTATGTGCAAGTCTAGGGTATATTATGAACGATTAACAGGCGCACCGATCAGCAATTGAGGCCTAAAACGCACTTAGGGATGCTGAGAGATTTTTTATAAGTCTCGATGTGACGTGAACTAAGTCTAGACAAAATCTCTTGTCTTCCGTAAAAACACGGTCTTTTTATATTTTTCCGGCGGGTTCCGAAAGCCTAAAAAGTGGTTCTGACCAATCGCGAAGCAGCTTATTTCACCCCGAAATGAATCTCGCGACGGCCCTTAAAAAATCGCAAATTTTGAAGATTTTGTTGATGTCGCGACCCTTAAATCTTAATTTACTCGCGACCCAATTAACGTAGAACCCTTTGCGATACCTTAAAATTTAGCTTTAATAAATCCCTATCTAACTCCCAAACCTTAATCCAAACCCTCTATAAATAAAATTTTCCCAGCGGTTTTCCCGCGGAGGGACGCTTTTTCCTGGAGCATTTTTTCCAGTAATTAATTTATATTGGCTTTATTTAAAGCCCTAGGAAGCCAAATGAGATATCAAAATATAGGTAATTCCTAGATCTATTAGTATAAAAATTAGAAAAGAAAATCTATTCAGTAGTTTTCCCATAATAAAAGTTTTTTCAAAATATTTTAAAACGTTTGCGTGACACAAAATTTGGCGGCCTGAGAATTTTTCGACCAGTGAATGATTCATGGGTACGCCTCCTAATGACTCACGCAAATTGCCTGATTTCAATATTTTGGCATGTTTTTATTAATTATAAAAATTCTAATTAATTAAACTGGGGTTTGTGATTGTTAGAAGGTCGGTCATGTTGGGGACTTTTAATTTACAAGAAAGCAGGCCGATGTGAGCGCTCTGCTTGAAATCCCAGATAAAAATGTGCCTTCGTTTTTATACCTTTATTAACAATGTAACGTAACTATGGTTACAATAACGGCAAAATCTTAAATTGTCACTGTCTCGAAGTTTACAGCACAAAAGTCGAATCGGTACTAACTGATCGGAGGTTTCCCGTCGCGCTTTTATAGTATGGTGGAAGAGTAAAGAATGATCTAGAATCTTCGAGAAATATCGTGAAAATTCCATAGTACAGGATGGCATAAAGGTTCTCAATGGATAATTCGGACGTTTTCGGAAACCTTCGAAACTGATGAAAGAACTTGGAAAATCTAAGGTAAATTATTCAAATAAATTATCAGACTAAATTAAAAGGTCCTAACTTTATACAATTCTATAAACTAACACTTATTTTTAATGTCCGTAACATTGCCCCCTCCCAAGTTTTGATCGTCTCGATCAAGAATCTTCACGGTCTTAATAGCGGCTTAGCATTTTTAGATGTACTTCTTTCATTATGCCTTGTCACCACTTTACATGACTTCTGTAGTTTCTGTGAACCCCCTTGATTCTTCTTGTATTGTATAACGAAACGTCTACACCTTCTACTGAGTCTTCAAACCTTGCTTGAATAATGCTCTCTGAACTTGGCGGTAATGTGACATCTTCTGCAAGTACCACTTATCGAATTGTTGTTTCATTACTTTTTGGAAATTTCATCACAATTTCCTCATTGTTAGTTCTCAGTACCCGTTGTGGAAGGTCTAGTACAAACTTCTGATTTTTCATAATGTCAAGGCCGAGAATAACTTTGTCCATTATATCGGCAACAAACACAACGTGTGTAAATGTTGTTGTTCCTAGGGTAATTCTGGCTTCGTGTATGCCTTGAACTGGTATGACTTCACCATTGGCAGTTTCCAAAATATAATTCTTCTCAGGTCGGAATATTTTGCAGTGGGATATGATGTTTGGCCTCACGATGGTATGTGTAGAACCAGTATCTAGTACCATCTCATATTCTCGACCGCATACATTTCCAGGTACTACCAAGCTGGAGCCATTGTTCTGTAACCGGGATACCCTTATTGTTGTTGTTGATGGTTCTTGGTAACACTTAGCCAGGTCTCGCCCCATGAACTGGGAGTCTTCTGCACTACTGGAAGAGGCCTGAAAACTGGAGCAATTTCTCTGTATATGCCCCTCTTTACCACCCTTCCAACAACGAATGATATTTCTTCTTCTAAATGTAATTCTGTTGTCTTTTTCAGTTTGTTGATTACGTATGATTTCTTGCAACTCCTGTATCACTCTGGTCAAATTATTATTTGGATTGCCATCTTTTGGTGGATAATTTGTTCTTCCAAGTCTTGCCTGAGTTCTGGATGTCCGCTTTGCTGTTTCAAACTGAAGTGCGTAAGCAAGAGCTTCAGAAATTTTCTTAAGCTTGGCCATTCTTAATGCTTGACTCATATCTAGATCACGTAGACCTTCGATAAAACTGCCAACAGCTAGTTCTTGTTTTATTTCTTCCGGGTAGGCTGGATATGACAGGTTAATTAGGTGTACAATATCTGCTTCATACTCCTGGAGACTTTCGTTGTATTTCTGTCTTCGTCCATGGAGCTGCGCCTTATAGACTTCTTGTAGATGGGTTTCGCCGTACCTCATCTCCAGAAACATGACAATCGATTCATAATCGGATAACTTTTCTTCGGGAATGTTTCTTAACACCTCCATGGCTTTTCCTCGAAGAGCAAGTACAAGAGCTCGTGCTCTTTCTGTTGGGCTCCAGTTGTTGCCGTTTGCAGCTGCTTCAAATTGTCTAAGGTACGTAACCCACGGTACCTTTCCGTCAAAAGTTGGTGGTTTCATAACAGTTGCTGGAGTACCACATCCTGAGACTACACCTGTACTGGCAATATTTTTAATTTGCTGCTGTAATTGTTGAACTTCCTGTTGCATTTGCTCTTTGACTTGTTGAACTTGATCTTGGACTAGTTGCACTTGACTATGAACCAATTGTACAGTCTGCTGCATTTGTTCTTCCACTTCTTTAACATCCTCTTTGGTAAGTTTTAACTCAAGCAACATCATTTCATCTTGACCGTTATAAAATTCCCCTTTTAGATTTTCTCTGATCTTCACCATCATCTCTTTTAATTCTTGCTTCATTTCTTCTTGACTGGTTCGAATTTCAAGCTTTATTTCTTCTAAACTGGACTTCATTTCGTTTTTAAAGTCTTCTTGTTTTTCTATCATTAGTTTCATAAGTGCACATAATTCCTCCATAGCTTCAGTCTGCTTTCTTGCTCCTACTGGCATCCAATCTTCGTAACTACTTCGGCTTCCTCGGGTAATCTCGTTCCGCTTCACTTTCTTCGGGTGACGTCGTTCCGCTTCTGACACCAAATGTTCCAAATCACCTCGTATAAAAACACGTGCCTTCGTTTTTATACCTTTATTAACAATGTAACGTAACTATGGTTACAATAACGGCAAAATCTTAAATTGTCACTGTCTCGAAGTTTATAGCACAAAAGTCGAATCGGTACTAACTGATCGGAGGTTTCCCGTCGCGCTTTTATAGTATGGTGGAAGAGTAAAGAATGATCTAGAATCTTCGAGAAATATCGTGAAAATTCCATAGTACAGGATGGCATAAAGGTTCTCAATGGATAATTCGGACGTTTTCGGAAACCTTCGAAACTGATGAAAGAACTTGGAAAATCTAAGGTAAATTATTCAAATAAATTATCAGACTAAATTAAAAGGTCCCAGGTAAGATTTAGTTTTCTCCTATGTATATGTCCAAAGTCGCTTTACTTCGAGGACGTGCTGGTGTTCGCTGGGTGATTAGCGCAGGCACATAAGTAATTATTACAGAGTTGTAGAGTTTATAACAGGTAGTCGTATCCATAGTACACATGCAAGACATCACATAGTTTATCACAGGTTGGCCTTAGAAATAAAGTAAAAAATATCGTAAAAAAATATCACAGGGCGTTTATCACAAAAATTGCTTGTATCACAGATGGAGGAAACAATTAACGAACTTGTCTTTGATCTTTTCTTTGGTTTCAATTATCTTTCTAATCACCTCATATTCCATATTCCAACTTCCTTCAGATTCCATTAGACCTTCCATCATATTAAATGGCGTGAACAGTACGCCGCTCGTTAGCAGGTACATTTCTCTAACTGCTTGCCATCTTGGGCACTCAAACAGGGTATGTCGGACGTCATCTTCGTCTTGGCAGTATCTGCAGCGGTCTGTATCAGATTTTCTTCTTGAATGTAGGTATTTATTAATGCAACCATGTCCAGAAAGTGCTTGTGTCAAGAAGTAGTCTATTACGCTGTGTGTTCTTTCTGTCCATCTTTCAATGATTGGAATAAGGCTATATGTCCACCGTCCATACTGGCCGTTTTCCCATTCTTCCTGCCATCTTTCATATAAATGTGCTTTTGCTAACTGTTCTGGTACGCCATGGTACCGTTCGTATCTCTCCTCTATTTGTAAGTTTATTGGAGGTATTCCTGATATAACTGCTTTTAACCCATTTTGAAATCCTTAGCATTGCAGTGTTCGTAAGGTTCATAAGCAAGAATTCTGTTTTGCCGTTGCCACAAGTGCTATGTCATCCGCAAAACCCACTAGCGAAATTCCGTTTGGCATGTCTAGCCGCAACAGCTCGTCGTATATGATATTCTATAAGGTAGGGCCCAGAATAGATCCCTGCGGGACGCCGCTATTGACCTCCAGAATACTGGTATTAGTCGTATCGCAAATGGAAATACATCTATTTGAGAGATAAGCCGATATTACTGTTATCAGACTTTCGTCGATTCCTTTCTTTCTAAGGGTCTCCAGGATTACTTGCCACGACGCACTATTAAAAGCATTTTTAACATCCAGGGTTACCACAACACAAAGTTTTCTATTAGCGTGTGCAAAATTTGCAGCCGCCTTAGCAATTCTGAGAACTTCGTTAATTGCATCCACAGTCTGTTTTCCCGTTTGAAAGCCATATTGTTTAGCAGAGAGACCCCCTGTTCGTGCCACTTCATCTTTTAATCTGCCAAGCAGAAGCTGTTCGTATAGCTTACCTTCAATATCTAAAAGGCATCTAGGTCGGAATGATGATGGGTCTTCTATGGGTTTATTGCCTTTTGCAGAAGCAATAGCCTTGCCTTTTTCCATTCCTCTGGGAACAATCCCTGGGTTACTAATTCATTATAGACCTGAAGAACGTATTTTGGGTTTTCCGCAACAACAGTTTTGATTATTTCTGTCGGTATGTTGTTGGGTCCGGGTACTTTACCAGTCTTAAGTTTATAACATGCAAGTTTTAATTCTTCCAAAGAAAAATTTAAGAACCTAAGTGTATTATCACAGGTAAATATTACAGGTGGATGAACAGGGTGTCCGCAGATATAAGAAAGTCTAGCTCAGACTTAAAAAATTTACACTCGCTTAAAAAAGCGGGTCTTATTTCAAATGAAAATTACATTAAGGCTAAAAAAATCACAATATTTTAGTTAAAAATAATAAAAAAACTATTATCAGAATTACTTAACAAATGCGCAGAACCCGACCAGAGCATCGTGGAGAATTGTTAGGAAATTACTAATAACACATCTAAAGAATTCCAGTACTGTATCCAAACGGATGAAAAACAATAACAGACTCTAAAGAAATTGCGGACTACTTTGCGATTTTTTTTAAGAATGCTCCTTATGAGATTATTAAAAATATTAAACCTGATAAAAAATATCAAAATATGAATAATTATCGACAGAGCAGCACTCTGTTTCTTAGTCCAATGACAGAAGAGGATGTCAGTCAAATATTTAAATTTAGAATGAAAAACAAAAGGTCTGCTGGTCTGGACGGTATTTCTTGTTCTTTTCTGAAAAAGTATCAGATTGTATAGTCAAACCACTGTGCATGTTGATAAATTTATCTTTCACTACAGGTGTATTTCCTAAACAATTAAAGGTAAACAAGATAAGACCGATATACAAAAACTTGATAAAATGAAGGCACAAAACTATAGACCAGTGGCAGTGTCGCCGGGTTTTAGTAAACTGTTTGAATATCCTTTTTTGGTTAGGCTAGAATCTTTTCTGCGTAAACATAAGATAATTGCTAAGAATCAGCACGGCTTTCAACCTGACAAGTCTACAGAATCGGCATTCTGGGATTTTTATGGCCGGGTGTTGGAGTATTTGGAAGACGGAGAGTCTCCTGTTGGGGTCTTTTGTGACCTCAGCAGGGCTTTCGATTGCGTAGTACATGACCGATTAATGTACAAGCTGAATTTATATGGAATCAGAGGAATAGCAGCCGATTGGCTTTGCTCATTCTTACGAGACCGGAAACAGATAGTAGAGATCGGGAGAGTTTTTTCCGAGTGTGTTGACATTGATATTGGCGTGCCCCAGGGGTCTATATTGGGGCCTGTGCTTTTTCTACTCTATGTGAATGACCTAGAGTCCTGTCTGAGTGATTCTGCAAGGGCCACTTTATACGCGGACGATACGTCTCTGGTCATATCGAGTAGCCAAAATGATATGCTTGAAAGCGCGTGCAAGGATAATCTGACTGAACTAAATAGGTGGTTTTCTGATAATAGCCTTTATTTAAATGGTTCAAAAACCAATTATGTTCGTTTTCATACTGCTCAGAATAAGAATAACATGACTCTTCGAGTGGACGTCGCTGGTGACTGTCTGGTTGAGGCCTCTGGTGTTCGATTTTTGGGACTTAATATTGATAATGTTCTGAATTGGAAAGCACATTGTACGGCCCTGAACACAAAACTGTCGTCGATTCTTTATCTCTTTAGAAATCTTAGAGAAATATTGGAGTTCCCACAGCTTATTTCGGTATATTATGGAGAAGTTCATTACAGACTTAGGTATGGTGTAATGTTTTGGGGCAATTCTACCATGGCTGCAGATGTTTTTGTATGGCAGAAAAAAATCTTACGTTGCATTATGGGTGTGCACGCCCGAACTTCCTGCAGAGACATATTTAAAAATCTTCAAATTTTAACATTAACAGGCATTTTTGTGCTGGAAGTCTGCATACACGTTTTTAAGGAAAAAAATATGCTTCTAAAGAATCAAGATATTCATACTTACGACACTAGAAAGAAAGGTAATTTTAGCATTCCGTATAAAAGATTGAATGTTTGTAAGAGATCGCCTGCAGTCATTGGCTTAGAGATCTATAACAACTTGCCCACTGAAATTAAGCAATGTAAATCTGTAAATGCTTTTAAAAAATCACTTAAACGGTTTCTGGTAGAGATATGTCCCTATAGTATGTTAGATGTTAAATCTTTTAGACATAAAAGATAATATTTTCTTTGTGTTATATATAATGATAAGTCTATTTATCCTGTTTGTTTATGCATATATTTTGATGTAGCATATATTTGTAAATGTATTTACTTTTATTTTTTGTGACGGATCCTATACAATGTACTAAAATTGTCAAAGGAATAAAGAATTGTAAGTAAGTAAGTAAGTAAGTAAACAAATGCCCAGCCACAATTAGCATCCTTTCCAGAGTAAGGTTTAGCCTTGGCGGAAAACCAAGCATTCCTCTCATAACTACTTTGTAACTGTCACCCCATATGTCTTCATCAACTTTATTGCATAGAGTTTTCCACCAGGTAAGCTTCGATTTTTAATTTCGTTTCTAAGTTCTTTCCTGGCTTCTTTAAAGTGTTCCCATATGTCATGATTAAGCAATGTTTGACTTTTCCTTGCCCTGGTGTATTTCCTTCGCCATCTTATGCAGTTTCGTCGTAGATCTGCTATTCTTTCATTCCACCAGTACATTGGCTGCCTTTTCCCATTTATTGACTTTTTCCTTGGCATTACCCTGTCGCATATTTTAGTGAGCATGTCTGTGAAGCTACTCGAGCTGAGTGATAGGTTTTCAACTTCTCCATTCTGTAGAATATGACCGAGTTTTTGTTTGTCTAGCTTTCCGATTCTCCATCCACTTGATTCTAAGTTACGTTTTACTAGGGGAAATTCTTCATTAATGCAAAAGCTAATGTAGTTGTGGTCGCTTAACGATTCTAAATCTAGTACCTCCCATCCATTTAAAAAAGGTATAAGTTTTGTGCTTGCTATTGTTAGATCCACAATTGAGCCATAATTACCTACTTGAAAGGTTGGTTCCTCTCCTTCGTTTATTATAGTTAAATCATATTCAGCAATCCACTCCATCATTGCCACACCTCTATTGTCGGTACGTGTTTCGCCCCATTGAGGAGACTTGGCGTTAAAGTCGTCAGCTATAATAGCTTCCTTCTTTATTCTATTTTTTAAACTACCTATTTGATCAAGCATTTCTACAAGATTTTCGATGTTATCATTACCTGAGGAGTAGCAACTATATATTGTATAGCCGCTCAAGGTGACATAAGTAAAGCCTGTCCCGTATCCCCACTCAGATATTGGTATGTCGGCGTCTATCATCTCATATATATATATATATATATATATATATATATATATATATATATATATATATATATATATATATATATATATATATATATATATATATATACATATATATATATATGTTATATCCGTCTCACACGTGCCATGCTACTGACCTCCGGTCACACGGTGTCAAGTCGTCCTATTGTAACATCTCCAAGAATGCTGCGTAATCAGTTTGCAATTCCCACGTACGAAGCTACTGATTCAGCATTATTTTAGTATTTAAGCACCTAGTTTTGGATGATGAACACTGGAGAAAGTTAGTTTAATGTCGTAAAGTTCGCAAAGGTCTTTGAGCAAGGTGTTATCGAATTCCCGGCCGTGATCGCAGTGAATACTAAGGGGTGTACCGTAGTGTTGAAAGAACACTAATAATGTGTTAACCACGGATTTTGCTGTTTTATCCTGAATCGGATATGCCTGAGTAAATTTTGTTAACTCGTCTCGAATTGTAAGAGCATAATTTCGCGAGGGATATTCAAATATGTCGATATTAATTCTCTCAAAAGGTGTCTTAGGTGTTTCGGTAATTACGAGTGGAGTGCTAGGATTTTTACTACAAAATTTACCTTTTTGGCAGATTTCACAACTTTTAATACATTTTTCCACGTCTTTTGTAAGTCCCGGCCAGTTATATTTTTCCCTAATTCGTTTAATGGTTTCATTTATACCGCGATGGAGATTGTTTTTTTCCGAGTGGTATTGATCTAAAATTATTGGAATTTGGTCGTCGTCAGGGGTCTTAACAATATCTCGACAAATTTTTAATTTTATTTCTTTATCAGTAAAGATAAAGGAGAGAATTTCTAGTATCGGAAGTTTAATATTGTTTTCGATGCAGTAAGTGCCTGTGTTGTTAAACTTATTTTGACCTTTGTATAAAATGTAAAATAAATGAGACACCACAGTATCGTTTTATCTAAAAGCTGAGAATTGGAAATTTCAAATTTGGAATAGTCAATTATTGATTTAGTTTTGTACAGATGTACAAAGGTATTAAATTTATCTTTAACTTTTTCAAGGTCTGTGTCTGTTTGGTCGTTTCCATCTTCTTCGTAAGATTCTATTTCGACTTCTTGTAAACCGCGAGTAGAAGGTCTATTTTTATCGTTTTCGTTCGTCACTTATATTGAGTGTTTTGAATGAAATTTTGCGCATTTTTGAAAATGATTTATTTTTATTCTCGAAAAGACGTCGGCGTTTTTATTAATTTTGCCGGGTTTATACTCGATCTTATAATCGTACTCCTCTAATTTTAAGCGCCACCTAGCTAACCTACTTCCAGGGTCTTTTATGGAGAACAGCCAAGTTAAGGGTCGATGGTCGGTAATAAGGGTAAATTTTCTGCCGAAAAGATATGGCCGAAAATGTTTTACTGCCCAGACAATTGCCAAAAGTTCACGCTCAATGGTTGAATACTTAGTTTCTGCATTGCATAAAGTTCGAGATGCGTATGCGATGGGCAGATCTTTTCCTATCGGACCTTGTGAAAGAACAGCGCCAATAGCAAACGCGCTTGCGTCTGTGGTTAGCAGAAAAGGTTCTTCAAAGTTCGGATAAATTAAAATAGGATTCGAAACTACGGCCCTTTTTAGTTCTTCAAAGGAGGATTTGCACTCAGAATCGAAGAAGAATGAAATGTCCTTTTTTAGAAGTTTTGTTAAGGGTTTTGAAATTTTGGCAAAATTGGGGATGAATCGACGATAGTAGCCTGCTAGTCCTAGAAATGATTGAATGTCTTTGGACTTTTGGGGTTCAGGAAAGTTTAGAATACAATCAACTTTCGATGGGTTGGGCTTAAGACCCTCTTGTGTAATTAGGTGTCCCAGATACACATATACGACTTCTTTCCTTAAGAATTCGCATTTGTCTGGTTGAATCTTAAGATTTGCTTTCCTTAGGCGTTTAAAGACTTCGGTAAGACGAGAGATGTGTTTGTGAATGGTCGGAGAGTAAATGATTATGTCATCCATATAGACTAAGAATAAGACGTTCATTTTGAATGCCAAGAAGAATGTTGTCTATGACTCTTTGGAATGTGGACGGGGCATTCTTTAACCCAAAGGGCATTCTAACAAATTCATAGTGACCATTTTCAACTGAAAATGCTGTTTTTGGGATGTCTTTAGGGTCAATCTCTATTTGATGGAATCCCGACTCGTGATCAAGCGTCGTGAAGTACTCGCACTTTCCAAGTTGGTCCAGAAGATCGGAAATATTGGGCAAAGGGTATTTGTCGTCTGTGGTGAACTCATTAAGCTTACGATAATCGATAACAACTCTCCACTTGGGTTTGCCAGAGGCGTCCAGTTTTTGGAGACAACCCAAACTGGTGATGACCAAGGAGAGACAGATGGACGGATAATTCCCTCGTTCAACATTTTGTTAACTTGGGTTTTTACCTCTTCCTTATGAACTTGGGGGTAGCGATAAGATTTAGTAAATATAGGGCGAGCACCATTTGTTTCAATAGAGTGTTTTATTTCGTTTGTAAATGACAGTTTATCCCCTTCAAGATAAAATATGTCCGCAAAATTTAGGCAAAGATTAGTCACGAGTTCTTTTTCTTCGTCGTTTAAGTGTTCGGTTCTTAATTGGTTTTTTATTAACGTGATTCTGTCAATTTGGGGTTCTGTTTTATTATTTACATTAAAATTGTAAAATGGTTCAGTAGTATCATCTACCGGTTCCAAACAAATATTAGAAAAGTCAATGTTTTTTGGTATCGCGTTAGCATTAATAACTGAGGCAAAAATTCACCACGTTCGTTTACTCGTACTAGTGCGTTCGGAAGACTAACTTTTTCGACTTCTTGAGAGATTAATATGGCGTCAGTATTCTTATGATCGCATGTTAGCTTAAATATTTTTTCCGTTCGCGCTTCTATATTAATTTTATTAAAATGATTGCTACTTTTCTGCTTAAGTTCATTTTCAACTTTAAAAAAGGGGATTATTTTAAAATTTGTTACTAATTGTTTAGATTTTAAATCGATTACGCACTCGTAATGCTCCAAAAGTCTAAACCTAAAATACCGTCGAAATCTATGTCCAAATTGTAAATATAAACCTTGTGGGAATTTCCATTAGTTAAAGGGACTAGGGTTGACTCCTTTATTCGGAGTTTTTGGTCCGTTATACCCTGAATGGTTACAATTTCTGGAATCCGTAGTTTAAATTTTGGTACAGTATTTTCTTTGAAAATCGAAATTTCAGCACCAGAATCAATTAGAAGTTTAAATTGTTTGTTAGCGTCTTTAATATATTACAAGTTTTTTGAGTTAACAGTTAGAAGCGGATTTAAGGAAATTTCTGTTTTGGATAATTTAGGTTGAGGTTTTTAATTTTTTTATTTTATTTAATTAACCGAGTGCCAATAAACCTTTGTTTATAGATTGAAAGCTTTGTATTGTAAGTAACTTAATATTGAATATTTAATTATTTTATTTCTTTTAAAGCAATAATAACTTTTATTATATTATGTAAGAGCAGAATTGTTTCTTCATAATGTATAAAAGTTTTAATTTTCTTAAAATGTTAAATAAACTTTTAAATTTTATTCTAGAGAAAAGCCAAATAATATTTTGTTTAAATTTAATCTCCCAGAAAACAAATAAAACATAAAAATAGAAAATATCTCGGATAATCTATAGGATTCTACTTCGGCGCTTTGGTCTGCTACGGTCGTCATTTTGTTAAAATTATATATATATACGGGGGAGACGGATATATACATATATATATATATATATATATATATATATATATATATATATATATATATATATATATATATATATATATATATATATATATATATATATAGTATATATATATATATATATATATATATATATATATATATATATATATATATATATATATATATATATATATATATATATGTATATATCCGTCTCACACGTGCCATGCTACTGACCTCCGGTCACACGGTGTCAAGTCGTGTCGTCCTATTGTAACATCTCCAAGAATGCTGCGTAATCAGTTTGCAATTCCCACGTACGAAGCTACTGATTCAGCATTGTTTCACCTAGTTTTAAGTAATTTGTATTCATTAACTTGTAGAACGTTATTATGCTAGTTTGAATTTTGAATATAATTTTGTGTGTAAAATCTGTATTTGTTTAAGTAAGTAAGTGTTGCTCTAACAATTTGGAGCAGTCGCAAGTAGGATCTGTCAACGTTATCAGAACAAGAAGAGTCTAACTGATAGCGGCGGATTCCAATCCCTTAACAGTAAAAGAACCAGAGATCATCGGGACCGCTCTCACTTGACTAACTACGGAAGGAACACCTAGTGAAGCCCCTGGTAGTTCAAAAGGCCAAGAACACGACGATTCAGATGCTCCTGTTTGTGTAAGTTAATGAATCATCCCGTATATTTTTAAATATTGCAATTTTTAACTGTTCGATTTTTCAAATATTTTAACCCATTTTTCCCAAGTTATTATTAAATTTCTGTTATATTTGGTGTATTGTATAAATAATTTTACGCCCATTTAGAATATTTTACAAACTTAATTTAAATTATTTTTCGCAAATTTAGTATATTTTTATAAATTTACTTTTAAATTATTTTACGCGTTTTTAATAAATTTATTTTAACAAAATGACGACCGTAGCAGACCAAAGCGCGGAAGTAGAATCCTATAGATTATCCGAGATATTTTCTATTGTCCCCGAATTTGATGGTGACCAAATCTTTTGTGTACTTTTCTAAATGCATGCGATCATGCGTACAACATGTTAACGGCCGATCAAAAAGTTCTATTAGCGATTCACATAAAAATAAACTTCGCGGTAGAGCTGCACAACTTATTAGTTCGCGTAATCCAGCTTCATGGCTGGCAATAAAACAACTTCTTTCATTCCATTTTGGTGATTCTAGGGATTTATCGTCCCTGATTCAGGACTTACAACGGCTTAAGCAGTTATCCAACGAATCGCCTCTTACCTTCTTTAGTAGGCTTCAAGTATTAAATTCAAAAATGTTGGCATCCATACAAAAAACTAATCTAACTGAAGACCAAAAGAAAGCTCAAATCTCTATAATTGATACCATGGCCCTAAATACACTACTTACAGGTTTAGAACACCGATTAGGACAACTCATTCGTGCGGAAAACCCTCAAACCCTTTTAGAAGCGCATGCGCGCATCAGGAGGGAACTCCAGCTTTCATATTACGAAAATCATAGATCCGAAAAATCAAATGCCCCAAAGCAAAATATTCCTCCAAGAAGGCCAAATCCCCAACCTGTTAAGTGCTTTAATTGTGGTCGCATAGGTCATTCAGCTAGTCAGTGGCGGACTCAGCAACACGAACGCCAAATATTTCCTGCAAGTTTAAATAATTTCCAAAGACCAGTCCATCAATTTAACATGCCTAGGTATTCTAATACCTACCCCCAACGACCAACATTTACTCAAACACCTAATAGCCATCAAAATTCTAATAATCAAGCTCCAAATCAGTCAAGGTCTTATCAAACAAATCCAACAAAACCGACCCCTAACGGAACTGCAAGCCCAAGTAGAATCATTGAATTTAGACGACATAAACCTCAACCTAAATTTTCCGAAACAGAAATTTCTTTAAATCCGCTTCTAACTGTTAACTAAAAAAACTTGTAATATATTAAAGACGCCAACGAACAATTTAAACTTTTAATTGATTCTGGTGCTGGAATTTCGATTTTCAAAGAAAATACTGTACTAAAATTTAAACAACGGATTCCAGAAAATGTAACCATTCAGGGTAACGGACCAAAAACTCCGAATAAAGGAGTCAACCCTAGTTCCTTTTACTAATGAAAATCCCCACAAGGTTTATATTTACAATTCGAACATAGATTTCGACGGTATTAACCAATTAAGAACCGAACACTTAAACGACGAAGAAAAAGAACTCGTGACTACTCTTTGCCTAAATTTTGCGGACATATTTTATCTTGAAGGGGATAAACTGTCATTTACAAACGAAATAAAACACTCTATTGAAACAAATGGTGCTCGCCCTATATTTACTAAATCTTATCGCTACCCCCAAGTTCATAAGGAAGAGGTAAAAACCCAAGTTAACAAAATGTTAAACGAGGGAATTATCCGTCCATCTGTCTCTCCTTGGTCATCACCAGTTTGGGTTGTCCCCAAAAACTGGACGCCTCTGGCAAACCCAAGTGGAGAGTTGTTATCGATTATCGTAAGCTTAATGAGTTCACCACAGACGACAAATACCCTTTGCTTAATATTTCCGATCTTCTGGACCAACTTGGAAAGTGCGAGTACTTCACGACGCTTGATCTCGCGTCGGGATTCCATCAAATAGAGATTGACCCTAAAGACATCCCAAAAACAGCATTTTCAGTTGAAAATGGCCACTATGAATTTGTTAGAATGCCCTTTGGGTTAAAGAATGCCCCGTCCACATTCCAAAGAGTCATGGACAACATTCTTCTTGGCATTCAAAATGAACGTCTTATTCTTAGTCTATATGGATGACATAATAATTTACTCTCCGACCATTCACAAACACATCTCTCGTCTTACCGAAGTCTTTAAACGCCTAAGGAAAGCAAATCTTAAGATTCAACCAGACAAATGCGATTTCTGAAGGAAAGAAGTCGTATATGTGTATCTGGGACACCTAATTATACAAGAGGGTCTTAAGCCCAACCCATCGAAAGTTGATTGTATTCTAAACTTTTCTGAACCCCAAAAGTCCAAAGACATTCAATCATTTCTAGGACTAGCAGGTTACTATCGTCGATTCATCCCCAATTTTGCCAAAATTTCAAAACCCTTAACAAAACTTCTAAAAAAGGACACTTCATTCTTCTTCGATTCTGAGTGCAAATCCTCCTTTGAAGAACTAAAAAGGGCCCTAGTTTCGAATCCTATTTTAATTTATCCGAACTTTGAAGAACCTTTTCTGCTAAACACAGACGCAAGCGCGTTTGCTATTGGCGCTGTTCTTTCACAAGGTCCGATAGGAAAAGATCTGCCCATCGCATACGCATCTCGAACTTTATGCAATGCAGAAACTAAGTATTCAACCATTGAGCGTGAACTTTTGGCAATTGTCTGGGCAGTAAAACATTTTCGGCCATATCTTTTCATCAGAAAATTTACCCTTATTACCGACCATCAACCCTTAACTTGGCTGTTCTCCATAAAAGACCCTGGAAGTAGGTTAGCTAGGTGGCGCTTAAAATTAGAGGAGTACGATTATAAGATCGAGTATAAACCCGGCAAAATTAATAAAAACCCCGACGCCTTTTCGAGAATAAAAATAAATCATTTTCAAAAATGCGCAAAATTTCATTCAAAACACTCAATATAAGTGACGAACGAAACGATAAAAATAGACCTTCTACTCGCGGTTTACAAGAAGTCGAAATAGAATCTTACGAAGAAGACGGAAACGACCAAACAGACACAGACCTTGAAAAAGTTAAAGATAAATTTAATACCTTTGTAAATCTGTACAAAACTAAATCAATAATTGACTATTCCAAATTTGAAATTTCCAATTCTCAGCTTTTAGATAAAACGATACTGTGGTCTCTCATTTATTTTACATTTTATACAAAGGTCAAAATGAGTTTAACAACACAGGCACTTACAGCATCGAAAACAATATTGAACTTCAGATACTAGAAATTCTCTCCTTTATCTTTACTGATAAAGAAATAAAATTAAAAATTTGTCGAGATATTGTTAAGACCCCTGACGACGACCAAATTCCAATAATTTTAGATCAATATTACTCGGAAAAAAACAATCTCCATCGCGGTATAAATGAAACCATTAAACGAATTAGGGAAAAATATAACTGGCCGGGACTTACAAAAGACGTGGAAAATGTATTAAAAGTTGTGAAATCTGCCAAAAAGTTAAATTTTGTAGTAAAAATCTTAGCACTCCACTCGTAATTACCGAAACACCTAAGACACCTTTTAAAAGAATTAATATCGACATATTTAAATATCCCTCGCGAAATTATGCTCTTACGATTCGAGACGAGTTAACAAAATTTACTCAGGCATATCCTATTCAGGATAAAACAGCAAAATCCGTGGTTAACACATTATTAGTGTTCTTTCAACACTACGATACACCCCTTAGGATTCACTGCGATCACGGCCGGGTATTCGATAACACCTTGCTCAAAGACCTTTGCGAACTTTACGACATTAAACTAACTTTCTCTAGTGTTCATCATCCACAGTCCAACGGTTTCTTGAAAAGGTTCCACGCAACCCTTACGGAAATGATTAGAGCACGTAAGGCTGAAAACCCTGTTATCTGTTATAATAATACAAAAAATAAAACGCACGGATTTACAGCTTACGAGCTCATTTTCGGGCACACGTCAAATACGTCAGAGACTTAAGCAATCAAATGGACTATTACTATAAAGTCGCGCGCATGAAAACCGAACGGCAAAAAGAGAAAGCCAAAATTAGATTCGATAAAAACGTTTCAGATAAAATCCCCGAATACAAACCTGGCGACAAAGTATACGTTAAGGAATCACAAATAAAAGATAAATCACAAAATACATTTAATGGCCCCTTTGAAATAATAAAAGTATTTAGAACATCAGCTACCTTGCGCAACCCCCAAACTAATCAAATATCTAATTTTGATAGACTTAAGCCCTACTACGAATAGTCTCATTCCTTTTCAGACTCTTCGGGCTACTATCAGTCGCGACGTCCCAGTTCACCATAACGCCCATCAATAACACAATAGGACTTTTCTACCATGAGGAAAGCACCTTAAAAATATCCAACGACAAATGGACACTCCTGGTTTATAAAGACTTAAAACCCCTTAAGGAAGCAATTTCCAACAACGATAAAATTCTTTTAGGCTTAACAAACATGTTCGAGAATCCGAAAGATAGAATGTTGGCATTTAAAGCCGAATTACAAACACACATAAGCCTTCTAAAACAAATTGCTGACTCGGTAAATCAAAAATATAAGGACATAATGAGCGACACCAAACGGTACGAGCTAAATAGAACAAAACGGGGAATATTTAACGGCGTAGGTACAGTATGGAAATCTCTAACGGGAAATTTAGACGCATCCGATGGCGAATCCTTTAATGAGTGCATAGAAAAAGTGACACGCGACGAAAGACAAAGAGAAAATTTATTAAAAATCAAATTTCTGTTACCACATCAGTAATTAAAACTTTTAACTCCACCATTTAAAAACTTTAAATTGACGAGAAAACCTTTAATAAAAATTTGGTAGGAATTAAGAAAACTCTTTATAATATTACAAACGCTTTGGCATTTTACGAAGGTCAAATAAAAACTATTAATTTATGTGAATCTCTAATGGAGAGTTACGCCTTTTTAGAAAACTATCTCAACGACATTTTAGACGCAATCACCTTTGCACGTCTAAAAACATTACATAGCTCAATCATTACCCCAAGAGATCTGGTCCATTCTTTACAAAAAATATCGCGATCTTTAATGAAAAATAACCTTCCTTTTCCGACATACACATCAAATATTGCACAATATCTAGATATTATAGAATTAGAAGCCTTCCAATCAGATGCTAAAGTAATCTTTGTTTTAAAAATCCCCTAATTGAACCTGAAACCTATACCCTATATCACTTGTATCCTATCCCAATATTGGATAATCGAACAGGTTTTCATCATATAATACCAACAACTCAAAAGTATATTGCGCGTGACGATGATTCATTATTGTACTTATCCTTTTGAAATTTGGACAACTATAAACAACTGGGAATCAATACAAAGATCTGCTCCGACGTCCTTCCGTATCCAATCGACAGCGATGCTATCTGCGAGGTCCAATTACTGAAGCCATTAAGGGAATTACCAAAGACCTGCCAAACTTCACTCCTGTATGCCAAAGAATACAATGCTTGCAGGAACTTACCCAGAATTATTGGCTAATAACAGTGTCCGATCCTTTGCCTGTCACTGTCAAATGTCAAAGTAAAGAAATTACTACGAAAGTAATTTACACCAACTCTTTACTTAAATTGCAACCAGAATGTAACCCCTTTATTGAAAGTACGAGGGTACATTCAAAATATCCTATCCAAAACTACAAAACAGTCACTTATCGAAGCCATCCAGTCAGCATCCCCTAGGAGTGTTGTCTTCACCTGCCAAACAAATCTTTAGTTCCCGATTTGCAGCCTCTCAAACTTACTAAATTGAACGTCGAAGATCTGAATATTGCTCAACACAAACTTAACCAATATTCTGACCAATTAGACGAACTCATCAACGAACCATTTGTTAGCTAACATGCATACTGGTTCACAATTTTTTCCATTACATTGATTGCTGCCCTAGTAGTCTTTTATCTCTTCTGCAAATGCCAAAGAAGAAGAAGCCATCGCCGCATTGGAATGGCCATCACCAATGACGACAATCCACCAATTCCTCCAATGCCCAAACCGAGGGACCCAATCCACGAAAAGCTTAGAAATCTGATGGCAAAAAGAAGACCAAGTGCTCATTTCAACCGATCAATCGAAGAAGAACAAATCAAACTCGAACTTACTGAAAGTTAAAAGTTGCTGCAGTTTTTATTAATGAGGGGAGTTGTTATATCCGTCTCACACGTGCCAGGCTACTGACCTCCGGTCACACGGTGTCAAGTCGTCCTATTGCAACATCTCCAAGAATGCTGCGTAATCAGTTTGCAATTCCCACGTTCGAAGCTACTGATTTAGCATTATTTTAGTATTTAAGCACCTAGTTTTAAGTAATTTGTATTCATTAACTTGTAGAACGTTATTATGCTAGTTTGAATTTTGAATATAATTTTGTATGTAAAATCTGTATTTTTTTGTGTAAAAATAAAGTTTTTTAAAAAGTTAAAGTGTTGCTCTAACATATATATATATATATATACACGGATAGATGAATGTGTGGAGTTGTCATTCCGGAAGTATATCCGTTGGTCATTTGTATTCCTTGCGGAAATTCGCAGACGTTCCGCCAAGATCGCACTTGGCATTACAAAGTTTTTTAAAAAGTTAAAGTGTTGCTCTAACATATATATATATATATATATATATATATATATATATATATATATATATATATATATATACACGGATAGATGAATGTGTGGAGTTGTCATTCCGGAAGTATATCCGTTGGTCATTTGTATTCCTTGCGGAAATTCGCAGACGTTCCGCCAAGATCGCACTTGGCATTACATATACCGGGTGATGCATCGCCGGGCGGGACATAGGTAATCCCATGTAAGTAGATATGCTATACCGTTTCTAACACAATAAGGATAGTTTTCCCATAAGAAATACATGGGGAAAATTTAAGCCTCGATTTGCATTTTTGGTGCCATCTCAACCCCTAACGCAAAATTAGAATTTTTCATGCCCTAAGTCACCACGTGCTAGATAGGGGTAGTTTTCGTAACCATCGATGACGTCATCACCTAAAACTCAAAATTGAAACGACCTATAAATTTAAAAAGTCTCGCCTGCGCCAGGATTGGAACTCGAACCACCTGCGTGAGAACCCAACATATACCACTAGACTATTGGGGGATCTGATAATTAAATGTTAAACGGGGATCCAATTGAATCTTTATCTAAGTATCAGCACAACAATGATACATCGCCAGCGCATAGGATCTTGGACATGCCATTTAAACACATGTAAATTTTGTAGTCAAACATGGACAAAGAAGTAACCTATGGACAATTAAGTATATATTGGACAAAATCTCATAGCGTTTATATGGGAATTTTGTTAAAGATAATGGACTAAGTCTGATATGGACAGGGGAAATTTCGGCAAGAAAACAATATATTTATTTTCCCGTACATTATTTATTCTACTAATTCTTAAATTACAAGAGACTAATAAGTTTTACAATTGAGTCTCCATGTAATTCAGTTTTTTTATTTAGTCCTAACAGTTGTTTAATTAATCAATGACGCATTATTTAGGGCGTGGTCAATCTGTCATCTGTCATCTGTCAAAAATCACGTGACCTTGAAAATGGTGTCTGTCAGCTCTCACCTGTCATATTTCGTGAGCCACGTGGTGTCTGCTTACGTGTATGAGATGTATCGTAGGGTCTTACGCATGTGTTAAAAAATGGCGCTTGTCAGCTGTCACCTGTCATATTTCGTGAACCACGTGGTGTCTGCTTACGTGTATGAGATGTATCTTAGGGTCTTACGCATGCGTTAAAAACAGCGCCTGTCAGCTGTCAGCTGTCACCTGTCATATCTCGCAAATCACGTGTTGTCTGATTACGTGTAAGGCGTTAATTGAAATGACTGACTAAATTTATACGGATAAGTCTTCGGCCCCACGCCTAGGGCTCCGAGCCCCACGTTTAAGGCTCAGGGCTTCACGTCTAAGCCCTGGGGGACCCACGATCGCAGTGAAGTTAGCTTCATACGTCATTACGTTAAACTAGCCAACATAACCTTAAAGTTAGTTTAGGTTCTTAGACATGCGCAAAAAATGACATCAACATAACCTCAAACTTGGGGCCTTACGTATGCGCGAAATAAAATGACGTCATACGGCAAGCTTAAAATAACATAACCTAAAATTTTGATCTATCTTAAAGTGGTACGCATGCGTCAACAAATATTTCATTTATTATTGAAACTTTTTTACAAAATTCGGTATGAGAGGTTTTCTTAAAGTAAGGAATCATAATTTACTCATATTGTTGCTTCTTTTGTTTAAAGTGTCATTACTTTTTTGCATCGTTATGTTATGATTTTAGTAAACAATTTTTACTCTGCCATATTTTGTTCACAAAAAAGATATACTAAATAAATGTCGCTACGAGCAATCGATTTTGAGATATTTTAGATTAAACGTTATATTTCACATAAAAAATGTTGTTCTCATTCCTTTACGTTTTATTTAGGTCTGTACACTATTTTATGAATAAACAGTGTATTACAGTATAATTATTTAAAAGACGGCACAATTACTGCTTTTTAAATAAGAACACTGTTATTTGCCGTCTTTTAAATAATTATACTGTAATACACTGTTTATTAATAAAATAACAGCGATATAATTTAAAAGACGGCAAACAACAGTGTTCTTATTTAAAAAGCAGTAATTGTGCCGTCTTTTAAATAATTATACTGTAATACACTGTTTAATGATAAAATAACAGCGATATAATTTAAAAGACGGCAAATAACAGTGATTTTATTTAAAAAGCAGTAATTGATAGCTGTCTTTTAAATAATTATACTGTAATACACTGTTTATTAATAAAATAACAGCGATATAATTTAAAAGACGGCAAATAACAGTGATTTTATTTAAAAAGCAGTAATTGTGCCATCTTTTAAATTATATCGCAGTTATTTTATTAATAAACAGTGTATTACAGTATAATTATTTAAAAGACGGTATAAAGAGTGATTTTATTTAAAAACCAGTAATTTTGCGTTTTTTAAATAAAATTTATGTTATTTACTGATAAGCTCTTTTCAACGGCTTAAACTCCTTAAAAGGTTCTAATCTTTGTTGGTTTCGTTAGTTGTGTAGTAGCTTTGCCAAGATGAGTATCGTCTCTGAAGACTTTCAAAAATTATATAAGAATTCTAAAGTTCCCGATGAAGTCCTTCACTCCTATATCTCTTTGTTTAATAAAAACATTTCATGGAACTGGGATTATGACATTAAAACTGAAATATCGAATAAAGAGTCTCCTTATTTTTCTCCTGCTATTTACCTGTACCTTATCAAAAAGGCACATTATGGTATGCCATGGGTAAAGGAGGTGCTATCAGAATATTTTTCATCAGAAGATCGACGGACGAGACAATTTCCACTTCACAAATCAATAGATATAAAACAACCCCTAGCCTGTGAGCTATTTCACGAACTACAATTGGTGTTTGCTATTTATCTAGCAGTGACGATTAAAGATGTAAAACGTAGAAAAAAACCTCTCAAGATTGGTATCCATCCCGAGTTTAAGAAACTAAAGAATTATTTATCCTTTAGAGGTATAGACTATGAAGATCTTTCCCCGTATATGTTGTTACAAGTTCCTGGTTTCCGTAGAAGAAAAGTGTCCAATCATTAGAAAATACTTTTAGTTTAAGACTAAGTTTGTTACAATGTCGCTTTGTAATCACTATAATCTTAAAATTTTTGGTAAATAGTAATCACACTCGATGAACATGTTTGCACACACACACACCGTTTTCTAAAATACGGCACTGTTTTTCTAAAATACAGCACTGTTTTTCTAAAATACGGCACTGTTTTTCTAAAATACGACACCGTTTTTCTAAAATACGCCACCGTTTTCTAAAACACGGCACTGTTTTTCTAAAATACGGCACTGTTTTCTAAAATACGGCTCTGTTTTTCTAAAATACGGCACTGTATTTCTAAAATACGGCAGACTTTGGCTGCAGTCCGACAGTCGCCATGTCGTTAAAAATTGTCTTTTTCGGGTGAATTCGCGGTTACAAGATTCACATTTAAACATAATTCTGCAAAAAAAGTGATAATTAAATAGCTAAAAATCATAAAAATTGTTAAAAATGCTTAATTCGTAATCTCCAAGTCAAGATCTTTCATTTAAACCCAAACAAGACTACTTTTTGGCGACCGGACGTTGCGACCGGACATGACGATTTTATTGCAGATTCGGTATCTAGAGGCTTCAAGGAATCTAAATAAGTTAAAATTTTAAAAATATTCATAAATAAGAAAGTTGTAAAATAAAAATTGTTAAAAATGTTTAATTCGTATTCTACAAGTCAAGACCTTTCATTTGAACCTAAACAAGACTACTTTCTGACGACCGGAAGTTGCGACCGGAAATGGCGATTTTATTACATATTCGGTATCTAGAGGCCATAAGGAATCCAAATAAGTTAATATTTTTAAAAAATATTCATAAATAAGAAAGTTACGAAATAAAAATCGTTAAAAATGCCTAATTAGTAATTCTCAAGTCAAGTCCTTTCATTTGAACCCAAACAAGGGTATTTTCTGACGACCGGAAGTTGCGACCGGAAATGACGATTTTATTGCATATTCGGTCAAAGTCCCTATTTCTAAGTTATGTTGACGCATGCGTACTACTTTAAGATAGATCAAAATTTTAGGTTATGTTATTTTAAGCTTGCCGTATGACGTCATTTTATTTCGCGCATGCGTAAGGCCCCAAGTTTGAGGTTATGTTGATGTCATTTTTTGCGCATTTAAGGTTATGTTGGCTAGTTTAACGTAATAACGTATAAAGCTAACTTCACTGCGATCGTGGGGCCCACAGGGCTTAGACGTGAAGCCCTGAGCCCTAAACGTGGGGCCCGGAGCCCTAGGCGTGGGGTCGAAGGCTTATCCGTATAAATTTAGTCAGTCATTTCAATCAACGCCTTATTTCTAGGTTATATTGACATCATTTTTCGCGCATGCGTAATGCCTTATCTCATACACGTAAGCAGACAACACGTGATTTGCGAGATATGACAGGTGACAGCTGACAGGCGCTGTTTTTAACGTATGCGTAAGACCCTACGATACATCTCATACACGTAAGCAGACTACACGTGGTTCACGAAATATGATAGGTGACAGCTGACAGGCGCCATTTTTTTAACGCATGCGTAAGACCCTACGATACATCTCATACACGTAAGCAGACACCACGTGGTTTATGAAATATGACAGGTGACAGCTGACAAACGCCATTTTCAAGGTCACGTGATTTTTGACAGATGACAGGTGACAGATTGACCACGCCCTAAATAATGCGTCATTGATTAATTAAACAACTGTTAGGACTAAATAAAAACTGAATTACAAAGAGAATCAATTGTAAAACTTATAAGTCTCTTGTAATTTAAGAATTAGTAGAATAAATAATGTACGTTAAAATAAATATATTGTTTTCTTGCCGAAATTTCCCCTGTCCATATCAGACTTAGTCCATTATCTTTAACAAAATTCCCATATAAACGCTATGAGATTTTGTCCAATATATTATACTTAATTGTCCATAGGTTACTTCTTTGTCCATGTTTGACTACAAAATTTACATGTGTTTAAATGGCATGTCCAAGATCCTATGCGCTGGCGATGTGTCATTGTTGTGCTGATACTTAGATAAAGATTCAATTGGATCCCCGTTTAACATTTAATTATCAGATCCCACTATAAATAGTCTAGTGGTATATGACGTTGGGTTCTCAAGCAGGTGGTTCGAGTTCCAATCCTGGCGCAGGCGAGACTTTTTTTTATTTATAGGTCGTTTCAATTTTGAGTTTAGGTGATGACGTCATCGATGGTTTCGATACCTACCCCTATCTAGCACGTGGTGACTTAGGGCAAGAAAAATTCAAATTTTGCGTTAGGGGTTGAGATGGCACGAAAATGCAAATCAAAGCTTAAATTTTCCACATGTATTTCTTATGGGAAAACTACCCTTATTGTGTTAGAAACGTTATAGCATATCTACTCATGTAGTTTTTAATGGGGTCAAATATTGGCTCCCCTAATTATTTTGAAGTTTATTGAGGAGCATGGTAAAAACTACGTCCATGGTAAAAACTTTAAATTTTTGGGTTTACCCGTTTGCTAGTTAGATGCTAATATATTTTTAAAAAAATTTACATTGATATCGCCGCATATTTATGAACAACATTAAAAATACCAGTTAGCGTGACATAACGTTGTCATTTTAAAATGTATTGCTTTATTATCATCAAAAATCGTAGAGCGAAAAGATTAACCATGAGTTATACTACTGAAGAAAAAGTATTGATCAAGGAATACTAATCGTAAGAACAGTTAGTCCCATTAAAAAGAGAAGCAACACGTTGACAGTGACGTGTTTGACAATTTGCCACTAGCGCCACCAATCACTGGTAAAAACCATAAAGCTCATTCTACCTAGAGAGGCCTTGTTAAAAATTTTAGTCGTAAAGAGAGAAAGCAGTATATCGCCTTCTCTGTCTGACGGAAGTACTTTTTGGGCGCTTTGAAATACCCCTCTAGTTTTATATGCTCCAAGGTGGTGTTGAATACAATGGCAAGTCCGACCCTGTTTTTTTGTTAGTTCTTTTAAGTTCATAAATGTTAGGTTGGTAACACAAGTAAATTTAAAAATGTGTTATGTGCGCGTAGTAAAAAAGTTTGTACACCGGTTATAATTGTTTAAATAAAACGTTGATTATTGCTACAACTAATAAAGTTATTAACAAAAACTATTACTGGGTGTGTTATTTAATCCACTGGAAAATCTGTTTACAACAGGTTATGGGCCCAGGCCAAGTAAAACCAGTAAAATAAAAGTTTTTGGATAGTTGTCAAGGTCAAAGTGCCGGTAAAAATCTTTGGGTGTGACCATTGTGTAGAAGAAATAAAATACCAAAGAGAAGCTTGAAAATGGATCAACAAATCACACAGTTGTTAAAGTTAAACGGTGAAAATTGGGCAGTTTGGAAATTTCAAAAAATTGTGATGTTTAAAGGACAAGGGGTCTATAATATAGTAATGGGCACTAGACAAAAGCCTTCTTCGGGGGATGATGCAATCGCAAAATGGCTCAAAGAAGACGCTAAAGCACAAAACTAATTGTTGTAAAAATGGAACAAGGGCCTCTTACTCATTTGTTGTCCTGTGAAACCTTGAAAGATATGTGGCTATGTGATAACTCAGTCTATGACAAAGAATCAGTTGTAAGTGTGCATCTACTTCAACAAAAGTTTTTCCAAATGGAGTTTGGAAAATTGGAATGAAACCGTCTCTACTTATATATTTCAGTTAGAGGAGATTCAGAAGAAGTTAAATCAAGCGGGAGAAGAATTATCCGAAAAATGCTAATCACTAAAATTTTGATGTCTGATAAATATAAGCATTTTAGATCAGCATGGGAGTCTGTTGCTATAGAGAAGCAAACACTTGATGAGTTAACGTCAAGGCTACTTATAAAAGAAGAAAGAGTAAAATCAACAGAAACCGAGACAGCATTGGCAAGTACCAGAATGAAAGAAACAGGGAGTGGTAGCGGAAGTAAAATAAAATGTTACAACTGTCAAAAGATGGGACATTATGCAAAAAACTGTTTCAAAAGGCCTCAAATACTAAGGAAGTAAAGAAATGCTTGTATTGTAAAAAGAATGGGCATGAAATGAAAAATTGTTTTTTTTCGTAAAAACAAGGAAATCAAAGCTAAAGAGTCACCTGAATATAATGTCTTCCTTAAAACCAAATTCACAAGACTGGTGCATGGACTCGGGAGCTACAGAGCATATGTGTTGGTTAAAAAGCTGTTTAATACTTTTGTGCAGGCAACTGTAAACAAAAAGGAAAAATCCGAAAGTTTAGAAATTGAAAATAAATGTAGAACATTAATAGGGTCACTTATGTATGCAATGCTACTGGGTGTGTTATTTAATCCACTGGAAAATCTGTTTACAACAGGTGGACGTGAACTGATGTTCAAATGGCGGAAATTTGAAATCTTAGCTTGTTCTTAGTTCTTCCGTATTTTGGTAAAAACAAGTAATTCGAGTTACTAGTTTCTTAATTTGTATTATTAATTTGACTAAAATGTTGTTTTTTAAAAGCAATTGTAACCCTTTTTCCCTGCTTTTTTAAATAAATCTCTTGTTTAGCAGCTAAAAAAAATTAAATGGCATTTGAAAAAACACATATTTTAATGAAATTAAGAATACAAATTGAAAACCTAGTACTCATAACTCAACTTACTTGGTTTTACCAAAGTATGGAAGAGTTTGGTTGATACTTTTTTACCAAATCGAACTTCTACTTACACTTTGTAGACAATAGCAATAAAATATTGGTGAAAGTAAGTTTTCTAAGAAAAATATTAAACAAATTAAAAACAAGCTAAAATTAAATTTTCCATTAAATTCCCACCATTCAACCATTACTTCATATTCACCTTAAATCAACAACTGTTATTAAAAATTTAGTTTTTCAGAGAAAAAATTTAAATTTCCTTTATACAAAATACCAATTAAAAATAAAAATAAATTAAAATTTTAATACTTTTATTTGACAAAAATATTATTTTTATGAGGTAAAAACTAATTTTCTTCTAAAAATAGTACCCATACAATTTAAAAGACAATGTTCAAAGTAATAAAAAGTTTAATATTTGGAGAAAACCATAAAAAGTTATAATTTTACTAGTGATTACTATAATGTTAAACTACAGTAACAGCAACAATAATACATTAATAATGTTGTACAAAAGGTTTCTCCGAAAAATTATCTCTTAATTTGACCATTAGAATAAAGAACCAAGAGCAATTGACACGATAACTGATAATATAAATGTTATACTTGAAAAACAACAGAAACAAGAAAAAGAATATTGTAGTAATGTCACACAAGAACAAAACCCCATACTTATATGATTTTAAGAGTCAGGTCACAAAAGTTATTCCAGTGAAGGGAAGAGTGGATTCATATTACATATGTATATATACTCCATATACACAAACAGCATTTTTCAAAGCCCGTAGGTGGTTTTCTTCCATCTTAATGTTCTTCGTTTCACAGTCCTAAAAAAAAATTGTTGATGTTATGTATATTAACACATTCACTGCCACCATGGCATGAAAAAACCCTTCTGTTGTAGTGTTTTTTCCGCTGATTAACGTGCTGTCAACAAAAAACAATTGAACATCGGTTTTTCGATTTATTGCAAATAATATACTTTTTTTAATGGAACACCCTGTATAATATATCATCATTTGAAAGATCTATTAAAGAGCTTCAAAAAAAGTCGACAAATGATATATCAAATTTTTAATAGTTTCGGAAATATGGCCATCCTCAGGATTTTGATAGTAAACTGGCATTTTTAAATAAAACACCCTGTATATTGCATCACCAATAAATAGATCTTTAAGAAAATGCCACATTTGATATGTCTATCTCTTATAGTTTTGAAAATATGGCCATCCAAATCTGAAAATTATGTTAAATTTCCATTATACCTATCTACAAGCTCTAACCTAAAAACTTAGAGTTTAGTATTTCTTAGTTCTATATTTCTGAAACCATAAAAAATAGATATATAAAATGTAGTATTTTCTTTAAGCTCTTTTAACTATCTATTTAATGATGATGCAACATACAGGGTGTTTTATTTAAAAAACCCAGTTTATTATTAAATTAAACCATATTTCCGAAACTATTGAAAATGAGATATTTATTCATTTATTTATTCATGACATCATGTACTCTACAGAAACATAATTCAAATGGTACAACGAAACTTACAGACTAAATTAAATTAAAATACAATGTGTCACACAATAAAAAAAGGACATAAATATACATAATATACAAATTAAATTTAAAAACAAGACACTAAAACAAAATGTACAGTAAACAAATCAATATTTACAAATGTGTGAAAAACGGACGTGACACTGTATTACAAAACGTAAAAATATATCACATGTTAACTTTTTTGAAGCTCTCTTATAGATCTAATATAATATATTTATTTATTTGTAATATTTACACTACATAAGTGTTTTTACACGTCAATTTAAATACAATATAGGGTGTTCCATTTAAAGAAAGTAAATCGAAAACCCTATGTTTAATTGTTTTCCTGTTGGCCGCACGCATCAGCGGAAAAAAATACTACAACTTTACTAATTTAACCCACTTCGTATCTTTAATAATAAAGAAGTTAGCAGTAGTGGTGACTCAAGTTTGATCACCCTGTATATTTTGCATATCATACTTGTTTTACATTACAGCCCTCTGAAACCACATAATATTCTCAAAAATATTATCCAAATAAGGTTTCTTGTTCTTACAGCCATACTTTAGAATTTACATATAAAATACACGCCGTTAAGTGGCAAATGTGAATGCAAGTGGCTATTGTGGCTCCATAACATTGTTGTACCCGAGTTACCTCACATGGATACACATGGTTGTAAATCAAAATTTATTGTGAAGCCAGGTAGGCATCTCATGGCAGCGAACATGTTTGGGAATATAAAGCAAATAAAAATCTAAATTAAATTTAACAAATAATGAAAACAGCATTTTACCTGCATTATTTTCATTACATATGCATGTACAGGATATACACATAACATACACCATCGTTTCTAAGAATGTAGGTGGTTTTCTTCCATCTGAATGTTCTTCGCTTAAGAATCCTAAAAAAAATATTTATTTTATGTCATATTTACAGATATAAAGAAAAAAAATCTAAATTAAAGTTAGAAATAAAGAAAACAGAACTTCACCTCTATTTTTTTTATTGCATATATACCGGATAAGCTAAATTACATAACACATAAGTAATGTAAGGAAAAGAGACAGTCTAACGTGAATACCGGCATGTAAATATTTCTGATTGGATGACTCACTTACATCCTTTGTTTTTGCTTTACTGACCGATAAAGCATTAGCTATTGCTTATACAGTATATACTGCTTTCTAAAAACAACATATTTCCAAAGCCTATAGATGTTTCTTTCCCTATTTATATTCTTTGCCTTCTAAAAACCAATATTTATTAGTTTGTTAAATTAGGGACATAAGTTATAGACATAGGTACAAAAGACAAAATCAGGTAAGTGGTAAAAATAATTTGACGGTAATAGACAAATTATGTAATAATTTAAACAATAAAATAGATACACTAAAAAAATCAAACATGCCAACATCACCAATACAAACTTTTTTCCTTTATTTTAAAGCACACCTAAAATTTATTAACATATCATAAAAACAAAATTTATTGGTTTTACACTTGAAAAAGAAGAACAAAGTCATTGCCTAACATCAGCCAAATAAATATCATATTTGAATAAAAATGCAAGGGCAATCCGAGGGGCAATCAACCCCTACTGTAAACAGCAAATTTGGCAATTCAGAAAACAATATAAAATCACTTACTTTCATGTAAAGGTTAAGTTTAAGACCTGGTTTATCAAGCTTCATAATAATAATTTTATATCTTAATATTTGAACATTAAGAATCATGGATGCTACTCTTGGTCATTAGCAGGTTTTAAGATCACTTGTATCTGGTAATAAATTGAGTGTATTCATAACTAGATAGAACAATCCTAAAAGTTATGAATGATAAAGAATAGCTTTCCTTCTCAATGATTGGTTTCAATTTTCCAATTAAAAGCCAATTTCATTAAAATAAATACTAAGCTGGCTAAACGAGGCTTGAGAATAGCCACAATTAAATACACATTCAATTTAAACACCCTTATATATGCAATAATAAAAATAGAGGTAAAGTTCTGTTTTCACACTCCACAACTGTTAACTGCAATTTTTGTCTATTCTTAAAACAGAATTAAGCTTACTATCACATAATAGTTAAGTCTGTAAGTCTGCGTAAGTAAATAAATAAATATTTCTACAAAATACATATATTACAGATAAACAGATATCGAACCTACGCAGTAAGATATTAGATATAGGTAAGAAATACAGAACTCATTTAGATGAATCAACTTTTTAGGCAAATACCTATACTTTAATGTCTTTTTGAAAGTATTAGCATAATGTGGGCAAGTGGTAGTGCCTTTTATTTTAAACTTTAACTTGATTTTTCAATTTATTTAAAATACCTAAATATGTGGTAATAAGTGATTCTGTAATATACAGGTTCCGTAAGCCCTGTTCAGTTGTTCATCTGTTCTTTTTAACAAGTTCTTGGCAATGAGAGTGGAGACTGGACCATATTAGTCATTAACTCCATTTCCCTTCCTGGTTCACCGTTCACCTTTGTCGGTCCAAACTATTCCCAACATGGCATAGAAAAACAGCAGCACTATAAGCCCATCCATAAACCACATCGCACCGCGGACGTTGGCGTGAACGGTTCAAGCTCTAGCTCAAAGCCTGGTTCAGAGTTTCTTTGATCCAAAATGAACGGGAATGGCCAATATGGTCCACTCGACCGAACGCAGAGCCACAGAACCCATCAGTGAGAACAGAGAACACAAAAACAAAAACGCGCGTCCGTTCCTCGAAAAGAACAGGCTGTTCAGTTTTCTTTAAAGAACGGTTCACTGAACAGGCTACCTCTGAACATGTTCTTAAGAACTGTTCCGTTCATTTCACTAAAGAACAAATAGAGAGGTGTTGATCCTAGACTTTTAATTAATCTATCAATAGCAATTTTATAAAAAAGGCGGCGTTGGCAACTTCACATCTCTTTTCTTGTCTAATCTTCATACCAACACAACATAGAAATCGAATGAAAATGGCATCCTTATGACGTGTGCAATCCTAATCATTTACACTACAATACAAAGTTCGGTTATATTAGAAAAAAACTTGTTTGTATCCATTAGAAGAGTCCTAATAAGAAAAATAATTGTAAGTATTCTACTAAAATCTGATTGGTATTGTTTGGCTTTTGCATCACGTCCATAGATTTACAAGTTGATCATGACCTCGATAGCTCAATACGTCACACAATTCTCGTCTTGTTTCAAAGCGAAACCATTGAGAACTAGTTTGGCACTGGGGCGACAATGGTTCGAGGCTCATTCTAAAATATTCTTCCACAGCAGCTTTGGATGGCAGGATGCAGCTGTTATTTGATACCAACGAAAAATTGATACAAAAATATTATCAAGAAAAATTCTTAGTAACCGCGACAAGTTTGAGCGACAAACTCGTCGCTTAACTGTGTACGCATACTTGATTTTTACGAGTTTGATTACGTGATGTCGCGATGTTTGCTTGCAGCTATCCTTGTCGCTTCACTATGTTTTCAGCCTTAGTTTATAACCAGGGCCACCGAGAGCCGCGTCGGGCCCCGGTACAAGTAAAAGTTACTTAAAAAAATGACAGCAAAAACTTGAACTGCAAAAAAATAAATCTTTATCCCGCGCGGACCCTCCATTTGGATTTCCCAGCACGGATTGCAACGGGAGGCCACCATATGTATGTCTGGGCTTAACATTAATCTAAACTCCGTTTAGCATCACCTTTAGACATCTAAGCCCTTCATACTTTTTCTAACGGACAATCAAATAAGTTCTAAAACTTCAATTTGCCAACTCCTTGTCCCAGGCTATATACGAACTTCGGTAATTTTCTAGAAAATGGGAGCAACTCCGATTTTGACGAAATTTGGTATACGGGGGTTTTTTGGGGGCGCTGATCACGAATCTGAAAGAATTATTTAACGGAAACGTTCGTTTCGAGATATCCATCATCAGGCACCAAATTTGAACTAAGCTTATTCACTATATCTTCTCTTTGCACACAATTCTTGATTTAGAACTCAGTGTCACACAATATTTGATTATTAACCTCAAACGTTCACGTTTACATTATTTTTGCATTAAACTGCATAGCTATACTTTGAATCATTTTAATCCCAGTTAGCCATGAAGCCCTACATATGTGTATGTATGGTTGCCGGATTATCAAAGAAAAGCCACGCAATTTAATTCAAAAATAATGTAAACGTAGAAAAACGGGGTTTTAAAAGGTGAAAATTAAATATTGTGTGACACTTTAGCTTTAAATCAAGAATTGTGTGCAAAAAGAAGGGGGAATATAGTGAAAATAAGGTTAGTTCAAATATCAACTTTGATAATGGATATCTCGAGAACGAAACGTTTCCGCCAAATAATTCTCGGAGTTGCTCCCATTTTCTAGAAAATTACCCGGAACTTCTTCGTCCTAATAGCGGCGTAGATGCTTACCTTCGCAACGATCTGGCTTATGCTTGTTTTTCCAAACTAGAATCGGGTAGGTCTGATATCCTTTGACACAATTTTTTCTCAGGTCTTCTATTAAATTTATCTGCTGTTTTGTACCAGTCCCTATCTAACAAATCCTATATTATATTATTTGATTTTCTTTAACAAAGGTCAATAGATTCATTTCTTAGTTTCCATTGGCCGAACTAAACGTGTTTGGCGATTTTATTATGAAATCCACCCACTTTTCTAGGGTCCCTAATTATAGTTACCTGAACCATGAACTCTAATCAAGCATCTGTTCCCTAGGTCGTCCAGATCATGGCTTGGTTACTATATCTTACTTCGCACACCCCGCGGCGGTAAATGAATGCATACCACCACGCACCCAGGCTCACAAGAAATTTCTACAGAATAAAAACGCCTTAAAACAACGTTCTTTTTTGCTCAAATGACAGTAATTTTTTTACTTTGCCAAAACATAAGTAAGAATTTTTGTATTAGTTTTTTTCCACCACTAACTTTAAAAAAATAAAATTATTTCTACGTATAAAGGCAGGGCTGAATTATTTGCTAAACAATTTGCTGCCAATTCAACCCTTAAGTCTCATATAAAGCATCCAATTCTAGCTATTGTCCCAGTTCCTCATAAAATACCCGATATTATTATTAAGGTGAAACCCATTAAGCCTATTTTTGTTTCTCTTAACAACACGCAATCGTCTGGGCTGGATGGCATACTAGCTGTATTCTAAAAAATGTGCTTCAGAACTTCCATCCATTTTAACTCGGCTGCTTTGAATTTCTATAACACAGGTATTTTTCCAGATAGCTGGAAAGCAGCACGTGTTTAACATATTCCGAAGAAAGGATCTAAAACTCTTCCATCTAACTATAGACCTATTTTTACTTTTCCCAGTTTTTTATTAAGTCATGGAGAAATTTATTAATTCGCTATCCTTAAGTATTCAGGAACATACAAAATTTTGCATGACAGGCAGTATGGATTTTTTCACAAGATATCTACAGCAGATCTTCTTCTTTCGTATCACACAACTGGAACAAGTCTTTTGAGTTGCTAGGTGAGTCCCAGAGGTGCTATTCTTGGTCATTCGCATCTTTACGATCACTGCATCCCATGATACATCTCCATAAGATGCGAGCGATCCTTTAAGATGAAAATGGTAAAAAATAGCGCCACAGATGTCTGTTCCTGATATATAGAAAACTTCTGACAACCAACCAAACTCTGTTCTTGGCTTTTTAGGTATTTTTCTGATCGACGTACATATATCAGTATGTATGTATCCTTCATATAGTTCACATGTTCTTAAACCAACTCTAAGCCTGACTTGGCAATCAAACGAGGGCGATTTAGATATTTCTTAAATTAGTATTGGATTGGGGTGCCAAAAATATTGTCCAATTTCATACATCCAAAACACAATTATGTTCATTGTCACGAAAACAGTCATAAAATATTTATCCCTTACTTATGAGCGGTCGAGTTTTGCAGAGAAAATACACATTCGGCGTGTCGACACCCTCAACCTCGGTACGTAATTAATGTACTATTCAATAGGTTACATACGACATATATTAAACGGTACGAAAACCTAACTTGAGACTGTTTGGTAGAATGATTGGTTGACGTAGAGTCTCACTGTTGACACATTGCCTAATCTGCAAATATACACTTTTATTTATTATATTTCAATTACCTTACAGATTAGAAACTCTAGAAATTCTAACATGGAATCTACTATTGGAATTAGATTATCTGAAGATCACTGGTTTGCCCACAACACTTTATCTTTTGTTTTTACATGGCTAACAAATCCTGATCTCTTACGATGTAGTCAAGTCTGCAAACTATGGCAACAAGTCGCTATGGAACCTGGCCTTTGGCGTTCAGTTACGTTAGATCATTGCAAACTAAATTTTGATAAAATGTCAGAAGTTTTAAATTCTTTAGGCTCTACTCAGTTAAAGTTAAATGAATGTATTTTCGTGTTTAATGATGTAAGTATAGATACATATATTTTTATGTTTGTATTATAGCTTACCATTTTATGTATTTATTTATAATGTAAAGCGTCTGCGAATTGGGTAAACGAATATGACACAACGACACAAATAATTACCTCTTGACAAAAGGTCGCGCTTGGTAAAATATTTTCTTCGTCGATATAAAAGTTAAATACAGGGTGTCCGAAAAGGTAAAGTAGTAAACGATAGGACTGATAAAGTTAGCAAAATAATGTTGGTACTTCATATAAAAAAGTTTTGTGACGCTTCGTTAGGAAGTTGTTGACCTTCGAAGATGAAATAAAACAAAACTATTTAATTTATAATATTTGAACCGTTGCCACAGTGACCATTTATTGGCCATGTTCATCAGTGCCGGAGAAATACAGTTTATAGTAGTATTAGAATAACCGTTTACAAAACACTTTTTAATTATTATTAAGTCGCAACCTCTAACCGCCTAAAGTCGATGATGTGTCGCAACCTATTCCAATAAGTATATATAAATAAACCTTGGCTTAGACCACTTTCACTAACCACCTAAGGGATTTTGAATTACACAGCCCCACACAAAAAAAGTTGCTGCTCCGTAAGACAGACCATGGTAACTTTATGTTTTTGAGGTCGCTAAATTCGAATCTGTGATCGGTTTAATCCCATCAGGTCATGGTCAAGGTTATTTTATGGTCAAATCATCAAAATTCATTGAAAATACACTGACAATCATGGTATCTTTTTGTTTCTGGAATCACTGAATCCGAATCCGGGGTCAGTTTAACCCTATCAGGTCATGGTTAAGGTCACTTCAAGGTCAAGTCATTAAAGTTCATCGAAAATAGACCGCAGTTTTGGTATCTTTTTGTTTTTAGAATCCGAAGTCAAATTGAACTCTTGACTTCCTTTGGTCGACGTCAAGGTTATATCAAGGTCAAATCATCAAAATTGGTAAAGGAGCAACTTGTTGGTGTTTGGCAAAATGACTGCCTTGATACTCTCTGTTAAGTCGAATCAATAAATAACCGCCAATTTTCAGGCTTTTATAAACTTTGCTTTAAATCATCGACTTTTATATCGATAAAATAAAGCGAATAACTCTGTTTCAAAATATTTACGAAAAGCCTTCTATCGCTTCCGATAAAATGAAACTTTGGTATTTTTGCCAAAAGATTTCTTCTTTGCCATTTTAACATCTTCAATCGGCCTGTACTCTTCTCCACTACTGGAATAAGCTTTTTCTTAGGTTCACTAGAATCAAATTTACTAGACTTGTCATTAAGAATAAAGCTGAATTTATAAATTGACGTTTCCGTTACCGATCGCCGTTTGGTAGTTCAACCTGCACCATATATAAAAAGTACTCAATATTTCAAATATTATTTAGGCCTGTTATTATAAGTAATTAATTATGTTTTATAATATGTTAAATAGTAAACCAAATTACGGGTTAAAGTGATTTTATAGACTCTACTAATAATTATCAATAATTAAAAATATACAGGGTGTCTCAACTCTATACACCAACTTAGTTCGCCCCTGTATAAGATACAAGAATAAACTTAAAATAAAAATATTTATTTGGATACACTTTTTTACTGACAGTATACTAGTTAATATACAAGGTGTCTCAAAAACCGAATTTTCATTGTCAACTTTTTTTTTAATGAGACACCCTATTTTAACAAATTTTGACTCTGTATTATATTCTGCATTAAAAATATATGTATAACACACTATACGTCAATTAGTGCAGGTTTTTGAGATATTAATTAATTAATGATGCATTAACGATCACTGTCACTGTCAGAGTAACAAATAATATGTCAACATAGGTAAGACAGCTATTTAGTTTATTTTAGATAAATATTTACTAATCTACCTTAAAAATCAGCATTATTGACGTATTGTTGTTTAATGCAATTCAGTAAATATGTGTCTAAAATAAACTAAATTGTTGACATACCTATTAGTAGTTCCTACAATGAAAGGTTATTAATTACTTGTTATTATATTATTCGAGAGAAGGTCCTAGATCCTAAAAGATACTTTTGGTTGTTACTGGATAACATATTTTTCTGGGGGACCCAAAGCTTTTTTTCTTTTTTCCCGTTTCTAGCGGAAGAAAAATTACGTCATTTTTGCACAGAGCCCACCACAGTAAGGTTAAGTGAAAATTAACTCGACCCCCTCGCCACCCCTAAATGCCTCACGTTTTTATGGACACCACCTATAGTATAAAAGTTATTATAAAAAAATGATTATTTAATTTTTGATCTGGTTCATTTCTCTTCTGTAATGTAATCTGATAAGTAGAAAACATTGTAGACAATAAAGTAAGTCCTTACGACAAGAATATTTACTATTAAACTAAATATTAACTTATGCTAAAAATATGCAAACAGAATTATTAAAAAAGTTATTGTCTTAAGTAAAATTATAGTAAACTGCATTACTGTAATTTTTCACCCTTCTCTTAATATTGCTACAATGTGCACACACTTTAAGACCCCGACGTTTTAATAAAGCGCCAGTGATTCAAACAAAAAGTGATTTTGGAAAAAGTTGAGTTATACCCATTGATAAAAAAACTTTAGTAATTGAGACCTTTGACAACAATGATTTTTTGTTGTTGTTTTGTTGTCTTGTCTACCCAATCTAGAGACGTAACTACTGTGTAATAATAATTCTTTGCAGTCTTTATTAAATGCTTTGAAGAAAATGCCAAGGTTGACAAAATTAGAACTGTCCGATTGTTCATCAAAATTGATAGAGAAGTTACCAGAAGCAAATCCAAACTTGGAAGTTATCAGAGCAAATGTCATATGTGGTTTGATTGGTTTAAATTTGAATTTAAATTTTGTATTGGAAATGCCTAATATCAGAGAACTGACGTTGTACTGTAACCGTGAACTGGATAATTCGCTAAATTCTCTTCAAAGTTTAACCAATTTGCAGCACCTAAATCTACTGGGAGTAAAAATTTAAGTTTTTTAAATTTACAGCAATGTAATTTGGGAAAAACTCTAAACTACAGTCGTTAGGTCTGGGTGATTGTTGGAATCTGCCTAAAGATGTTGCCATTGATTTTTTTAAAACATTAACTACTTTAAAAAGGTTGCGATTAGAAAGTTGCAGAGAATGTTACATAACTCACATTTTAGAAAGCATAAGTCAGTTGAATAAACTTGAATGTTTAGAACTAATAGAAATTAACGTGGATACAGGGTTTGAACAATCCCTTAGGTTATGCCAAAATATTAAAATGTTAACAATAGTGCCAAACCCACATAGGTTTAAAATGGCGCAATTCAACAGTAAAATTGCAGCTGGGGTTACATCCTTAAAACTTAGCCTTAAGCGATTTACTTGGGGATTTATTCCAAAATATTTAGAATATACACGGAAACTTTCAGAGCGTGAAAATTGTGTACCAATATTAGCAAACTATTCGGATCCAACTTTTAGAGACTCGGTTCCCATATTTATTAATTTAAATGATCTTAAAGCGATGCTTTCTAGTCAAATGATCGATACCACGATAACCGTCAAATGTAAAGAATTTACTGGAAATGTGTTTTTGGTGGAAACGTAAGTTATCGGAGAAATACAGAGACTAAGAAAAATAATTATATTACATCCCACGAGAATATTCCCATTTACTTAGCCAGAGTTATTTGCTCCTGATGCCCAACCTAGAGAACCATTAAATTATTCTTCCCTTGAACAAAATCGAACAGGGTGGCCCCACACAGTGGCAGGGCCGTATTAACTGTTTGGGGCGCCTTAGGCTGAACTTATTGGGGCGCCTATTTTATTCAAAAAAAGGGGCAAACAAAAAAATAATTTTGAAGGACAAAAACAACCTTGCCTTTGTGATGCGCCATTTACAAATAAAAATTGAGGCCTAAAAAAATTCCTACCCAGGGTTACAATTAAAGATATGTTGCGGTTTTCACCATATTGTTTTATTTTTAAATTACCTGTGTAATTTATTTAAACAAGTATACCAACTTTTAAATACAAATTCTTATTCTCCAACATGTTTTACATAAAAAAGGTAAACTTGTCAAAGGTTGATTTAAGGTACGCGCACATTCGTCGACATCGGACGGACGGTACGGATCGGAAAAACTAGTTTTAATGAAATTAAATGAAGCAGTGCACGATGTGCGGGCGGTTGGCACCGGATTTATCAAATCCCGCGAGAATATAGCAACTTAAATTAAAATTCGGCCATTACCGGTTCATATGTGCGATATAGGGCGGAAATTGCGTTATTTGACAAGAATTTTAGCCGATTTCTACCGGAAGGTTTTAACCCAGTGGTTTTATACCCCGGGTGAAACGGCGCTAACTTTTAATATTAACCTATGGTTTCCTATGACTCGAATGTGCGAGTGTGTTATTTAATTTCACTAAAACTATTTTTTCGTTTCTGTACTCGTCCGTCCGATGCCGACGTATGTGCGCGTACATGCATTTTACAAAATCACTTACTCCAGGGCCAGGTCGCATATTCAGTAACAGAAGACACGCTAGAGTTCAGAATTCCTTTCAGCAACGCGCGACGGCATTAGTCGGTCTAGGGCTAGAACGTCTGCTGATTCTTACCTTTAGATAATTTCCAATTCGATAACACTGAGGTTTTTAATATGTTTAATACTAAAGAAAAAATATTTTTTCTTTTTGTAATTGATTTTATTTATTAAAAAAAACATTTTGAGTCATATAAAAGATGAAAATAGATAATCTTATATGTTATAGTTTTAATCATAAGCCTTATTTACATACTTGCAAAATGCGAATTGCGAAATATTGTTCTGATTGGTCTATATTGGGTTCTAACGAAACATTCGAAAGTCGTTAGAAATTGACCAATCAAAAAAAAAAAAAAAAAAAAAGACCCATCATTTGCAAAAATCGCATTTCGCAAGTATATGAACTAAGCTTTATTTTTGATTTTATAATTGACTAAAAAATAAGAAAAACGTAAAATAAAGATCATTGAAACCTATTTTTACTTACGCCTATTTTTTAATTAGTAACACATTCTTTTAGAGAATGGAGACTTTTCTTTGATCAAGCTTTTTATTTATTTTTCAGGTGAGAAATGTTTTTTGACACTCATCGCCAATTTTCTTCTAGGTGCACTTGTTGGCTGCATTGACCGAACCTTGAGCGCCTAGTGCGCTTTGACCTTTATTCGTCTTTTAATTGACAGCTGTGAAATATGTGACGTCATCGTGATTTTTACTTGGTAATATGTACAATACTTGCAATTCATCGTTTAAAAGCTTCTGTATAGGCCCAAATTTTAAGGCACCTTTTTAATAAAGACAACGCATTTTTCTTATTTTCAAGGTCTTGCGGCCAAGTCTACGCTATACAGGTTGTGTCAAAATTAGATGCTAATCTTGTTTATTGTGCATACTTAGATGGATTTAAAAAGAAAAAGCTGAAAAAAACCTATGTCTCAAATGTCTTAACTTTTAAGATACAAAGTGGTAATTTTTTTTTTTTTACTTTTCCACTCTGTATCCCAAAAAATCAGTCATTTGGAAGTGGGATAATGTTTTTTTTTCTTAAAGTCAATCAAGGATTCACACTCTAAAACTAGCTTCTAAAATTCTGATTTATATTTCTAAATCCAAAACATCCTGTATAGCTTAGACCTGACCATACAAAAGTATTTTTTAAGTGGATATTTTAAAATCGGCTGCTTAAATCAACTTCTACTAAGCATACTTTTTTTTATGTAAAACATGTTATTTTTTATCTAAAAGTCAGGGTGAATCTAAAAAAATATTTTGTTTTCAGTTTGTACAGGATACCGCAGGTGGAGCTTTTTAAGTTTACAATAAATTTATGGCAGATTCTAATTTCTCACCGCCTAAACCCCCCACCCCCCTATAGTTTAATATTGTGATAATTTATCTATTAGTAACAAAGTTATTTATAAAAACTAAAACCAGATTAAATGTTTAACATCCTGTATCTTCGACACTATTTACTTTTGGAATAAGGTAAGTTGGGTTAGATCGTTAGATAGATTATATTTTGAGCGTCAGGAATTTGTGGTAGCTTATTATTTTATATTTATACAGTATGTATCTAAAAGGTCTGTACAAAATGCTACCACAACTTCCTTGGACCAAAATACAACAACTAACGCAATTTACCTTAGTCGAAAAGTTGATCGTTTGCAAGATATAGGGTCTCAAAGTTTTGATTTATTTTATTGTTTTTTAAATATTTTATTTATTTTTCCATAAAATTCAGAATTAAAGGTTTTTTGGAAGACGGAATTGCTTATATTTATAGAAGCTATGCTAAAATTTTAGAGGAAGCCACCTGCAATCCTTTGCGCCTAGGTTTAAAGTTTCATATACATTTTTTTGCCTCGGTATATCCTATTTTTAGTAGAGAATTTTTGTTTTTCCCATATTTTTAGCACAAAATAGGTATTCTTTGAAAAACATCGCTACGAGCAAGCGTTTTTGAGATAATTCAGATTAAACATTTTATTTGAACACCTTGTATCTCGCAAACGATCAACTTGTTAACTAAGGCAAATTGGATAATTCGTATTTTGGCAAAAAGAAATTGTAATACCAATTTTTACAGACCTTTTATAGAAACCCGAGTGGTGGCCTAAATAAAGCGTGAAGGAATGAAGAGGAATTTTTTTATGTAAAAAAAAACGCTCAATTCAAAATATCTGAGAAACGGTTTGCTCGTAGCGATATTTATGAAGTGTACCTTTTTTGTGCAAAACACATAAGAGTAAGAATTATCCACTAGAATCATATATTATAATATACTGAAGCAAAACAAGTAATGACACTTTGAACTTATTAGAACACAAGCAAAAATATAAGTAGCTTTAAATTTCTTACTTAAAAAAAACCCTTATAACAAATTTTGTATATATAAATTGTAAATAATAAATAAAATATTTAAAAATAACTAAAATAATATAGAAACTTTGACACCCTGTATCGAGCAAACCATTAATTTTTCGACTGGTAGAATTGCGTTAAATCGTTGTATTTTGGCCCAAGAAGTCTATGGACATGGTAGAAGTTTGTACAGACCTTTTAGAGATAACCTGTTTAAGTTATATCTATTTAGACTCATTTGTTTTTATATTTATTAATATTTATTTACATTTTGTATACCTTTTTTTTATTTGTATACACGTCATGCCATCTAAAAACTTTCATGGTCGATTATACCAATGCGGTATGTGGTAAAATGTGGATAAACAAGACGGTCTAAAGCAAGACTGACGCGTCAACGTATTAGTGAAGCTTTCAATTCCGGCGTGTTCTTTGTCTAATTGAGCCTTGATATAAATACATTAATAAAAGGTAAAGTTCTTTGGGCATATGGCTCATCAATGACTGTAAAAATTAATAAATAAAAAATACCCTGTAAGAATTCGGCTACTATGGTTGGTTGTTTAAAAATTACAGGTCTCCAAAGAAAATGGAATACCCGGGCCCGACCAAGACGGTGACACGTGTTTCGTCTTCGTTAAGACTTGTGGAAACCGCTTCAGGGTCGCTAGACCTCTCGATGCTATGGCTGGTTGTTTTGAATTTCTTGGTGAGATGGCACCGCTGTCTGTATTTATTAGTTCTGGGATCCGAAAGAATATTTACAGTCAGTCAGGGCGATCATCACTCTTATATATATATATATATATATATATATATATATATATATATATATATATATATATATATATATATATATATATATATATATATATATTTTTAATATAATTATAGTTTTAGTGTGTTTTGTTATATTCTAATAAATATTGAAGACGTCAGTAGTGGATGAAGGTGTTGATTGAAGATGTCATTTTTACTTGTTTACCTAATTTAGATTTTAACATGTTTGGATTATTTTGTTTATTTTTTTTACGGATTTTAGATCACAAGCAGACAAAATATTGATATTTTTAATTACAAAAAATATTGACATCTTTTGAAGTAAGATGGGAAAATGATTATCAATCAACTTATTGCTGTACAGTATCAGAAATTAACAAAATGTCACATAACACCTTCATCCACTGACGTCTTCAATTGTAAGAACCTATTGTGTTTGGTTTTTGATTGCTTTTATTTATTTACTACTTACCTATAATCATATACATTTTTTTTCAAAGTTTTAATGTATATTGCGTTGGTAACTAAATATTATTATTATTATTGCTAATAGTTTGACTGTTAATAAACTTACTGTTTTATGTGGCGTTTGATTTATCTTGTTACTTTGTTCTTTTTTGATAAAAGTCTAAGGGGAAAAGTAGGTATACCGGGTGTCAACGCATCTATTAGATAAGCCATAACTTACTGGATTATTAGACATATCAAAATGAGACTGTCAAAAAATTCCTTATTCGAAAAGTGCTTGTCTAAAAGGGTTGCCATTTAAAAAATTATAGTTAGACACGAAAATGTCAGTTCATTAAATTGTTTTATTCCTATCTTTCAAACTAGTCACTAAAACTTAGCTATTTTTGTTTCTAACATCACGCTGCGGCCCCTAGATTCATTTGCGTCCAATCATGGCCACGTAAATTCAATAATAAAAATGGCTCTAAAAAATCAAGTAGGCTTAAAAACTTTTAAAAATGTCACATTCTGACTTAGAATTGTCTCAGGAATCAAAAATTAGATAATATACAGGTGTGTTTTATTTAAAAATTCAAAACTGAAGCCATTTCCGGTTAAACCGGAAGTGACCGGGAAATTAAAATATATTACCTATACCAAGTCTCATTTTGATATGTCAAATACTTTAGGAGTTATGACCTGTCTAATAAATTTGTTGACATGACACCTGGTATTCTGATAGATTTCTAATAATTTTTTAATTAAAAATTACCATTCCCAAAATTGTTTGTAACACTTTATTATTTATAGGTTTTTACATATTTTTCGCTTTGGCCAAATTATATTCTTCCTTTTTCAGCTGAGGTGTAATCCAAAGTAATCAGCTGCTAACTAAAGTGTCTTGTGAGGAACACTTTGACAAAGAAAATTTTAACTTTGGAATTTGCGAAAAAAATTCTTTTCATTACCCCCTACCCTAGCAAAAAAATTTAAGTTTTAAAAGCAGAAACCTCTTCTGTATTTTATTCGTTACTTTAATCAAATTTTATCGACAAATTCTAAATTTTGAAAAATTATCCATATTTTTAAAAAAAACTATGGCCAGTTGAGAATTTTTTCACTCCACAATTTTTGTATGCAAAATTTTTAGATGCCTTTAATTATCAGAAAAGGCAGATATTTTACCAAAATATTGGATTTGTCCATAAAATTTGATCAAATTTACGAAAAAATTATAAACAGTAGATATGCTTTTGAAACTTGGATTTTTCCAAAAAATTAACTATTTTTCGCAAATTCAAAATTAAAATTTTCTTTATCAAGTGTTCCTCTTAAATCCACTAGCATCTGATATACATTGGGTGTGTGTCTTATGTCCCAGTTTTTAGATAATATCATAATATGAAAATATTACCTACGCCAGTGCACAATAAACTGTTTTGTTGTTTGGTCGTCTTGCCTACCCCGCCCATCGATGTACTGTTTATTAATAATTCTTTACAGTTTAATTTAATCGATGCTTTGAAGAACATGTCAAGTTTGACGAAATTAGAACTGTCCGACTGTTCATCAAAACTGTTAGAGAAGTTACCAGAAGCAAATTCAAACTTGGAAGTTATCCGAGCAAATGGAACAGTATTGGCTGGATTATTATTCAAGTAGCTATATTCTCATTAGATTTTAAATTTGGTGTCTACCGTCTACAGATACGAGAGCGGCTTCATTTAATTTTACTGAGACTATTTTTTTCGATCCGTACCGTCCGATGACGACGTATGTGCGCGTACCTTAAATGTGGCCAAAGTCAGAAACACTTTGTTTTTACCAGCTAAACTTTAAATTAATAAGGACTAGGGATGATAATATAGAGACATTTTGCACCCCTTATTTTGCAATTCCGTTGTGGTTAACTTTATTCTGAGACTGCGCAGTAACGCAAACATGATCCGCTATCGTTATTAACCAACCCGGACTCCTTTAATTACGGATGAATACCGAAGAGCTTATCATTATCTTTATCGTTATTGGTAAACTGCGTGGTTGCCAAATTGTAAAATTTTAATATCGATTATTTAAGAAGGTTGAAATTTTAATACCGTATTAATTAAAATATTATTGATACATAACGAATAATTAGCGAAAAATTCATAGCAGTAAGAAAAATAAAATAGTGTAAAGAAATTAAAACGGACTTGCATTTTTAAGGATGTTTTAAATCAGTTATTAATTTACATGTTACAATCTGGCACACTTGCTTATACTGTATTGTTTACATCTACTTTAAAAAACAAAATCAAGGGAACTGTTTGCATATATTAAAAAATCAATATATAACTTATGGAGAATAAAAGTAAATACCTACTGATTTTTCGCAAACTTTAAAATCGGCGAACCACAGGCAAAAATAAGGTTATGGGTCGAAAGCGCAGACGCAAGATAAATTTCTTAAAAGAGGTTGCAAAATCTCTGTCTAAAACTGCTGCCGTAATCGTTATGTTTAATAACGATAACCATAAGGAGGCCAAAAATAGTCTGTTATTTTTAAGAGGTGCAAAATGTCTCTAAATGTCAATAAAAATGACTGTTATTTTAAGTGTATAATTATTCTAGATTGTAAATAAATACATCATAGTAAAGGTTAATCTACACTGGGCGCTGAGGTCTCTGCGGTCGCTCACGGTCCCATATCTTACATGCTATTTAAATGGTCTTTCTTTTAAAAAAGCATGTAAAATATTTGAGCGTACCGTAAGCGCATCGAGACCTGAACGCTTATTAGTGTGCATAGACCTTTAGTTTTCTCAAGCCGCGGTCAAATATATCCATGCTATTTAAATAAGATAACCAGAATATGGGCATACCAAGAGCTGAGCGCCTAATGCAAACATTTTCTATTCCTATTGACCTAAAATGCTTGTAAAAATATTTGGTAATTTTCTAGAAACTTGCGGCAACCCCGATTTTAATGAAGTTTGGTATACAGAGGTTTTTGGGGCGCTGATCACGAATCTAAAAGATACTTATACTTTGATAATGCCGCAACCATACATAAACATAGGGTTTCATGGCACACCGGGATTGAAATAATTCAAAGTAAAGCTATGTAATTTAATGCAAAAGTAATATAAAACACGTAGAAAAACGGGGTTTTAAAAGGTGAAAATTAAATATTGTGTGCCACCTTAGTTTTAAATCAAGAATTGTGTGCAAAAGAAGGGGAAATATAGTAAAAGTAGGATTAGTTTAGATTTCAAGTCTGCGATGAATATCTCGCGGTAATTGTCTAGAAAGTTGCGGCAACTCCGATTTTAACCAAATGTTTTAGGCGCTGATCACGAATCTTTTTTGGGCAACGTTTAGATCTCGAGATATTCATCATCAAAGTTAAAATTCAAACTATCCTTATTTGTTATATATTCTCCCTTCTTATTGCACTAAATTACTTATATAACACTAAATTGGCACACAATATTTCATTTAACATTAAAAACCCTTTTTTTAACATGTCTTTTTATTGAAGCTCTTGAACTGCTCTAAAAAGTTAGTCACTGGAACGCATCCTTAGACAAGGAAAGAGTGATACTATAAGAAATTTTAAAATTTCGTTGTTTTTAACCTTTCTTGGCTTTATAATAATAATCTCTTTTTAATATCTAATTCCATTTTAAATAAATAATTTTAAAAAATCCATCCTTAACCATAAAAAACACGTTTGAAGCACAAAAACCAAAGAGGGGTGGTGCAATAGGGGAAGGGAAAGAAAAACGGAGTAGCTCAGGTGCATAACACTTTCCGTCACTGGAACGCCATAAAGTAGAACGAAATGCTCCTGAGCTACTCGGGAGCGCTCCATTTGCGTCACTGGAAAGCCACTCTGTACGCGGCTTAAAAGTTAACACTCGAACTTATATTATTTACTTAAAGATACAATCGTCTGAGCTGTATTCAGGTGTAAAAAACATAAACAAAAAAAGAGGTTGTAAACAGTGTAAACGTAAATATTATTATGTGATTATTATCATTGGCAAATTTGAATTTGTGAAGTCTCACAATCCCACAATGTTGATTTCCTTAGGAACGATCATAAGGATCACCTTCAACTATTAACCACTCAATCCGAACAAGGTAACGGCTACTAGATATTACATTAATTATGTTTTATTTACCAAACACCTTTTCAGTTGTTGCAGATTTTTGTAAATTAGCCTCAGATTTTCTTCAGAACGGACCCGATACAAAAATTTATACCACAGCAGCTAGGAAGCTAATGGTTGAAGTTGATACAATACAGAACTGCATTTATGGACTTATTAATTTACTTCTTTTAGCATGTAACCATAAGGTAAGTACCTATGGTTGCCAGATGTCTGGTTTTCGACCGGACAATGTCTGTCTGGTCGGAAAAATCGTAGCAAACTGGACAACAGAATGTCCAGTATTTTGTTGGACTGGGGAAAACTTAATTTTGTTTATGGTACAATACAACACTGACCCTAACCAAAGATTCCAGTGTGCTCACCACCCACTTAAATAATAATCGCCAGTCAACGAGGCGTATCTATGTCAATATGTAAAATGATTACAAAATACAAATCAATTATTCGCAAAATAGCTCAATATGAAAGGAAATATCTGGACATACAAATAAAGTCGTCTGTCTATATAGAGCATGTAAAGTGGCCTTTTTATATAAATAGGTCTATACAAAATTTAACATATTATATATTATATTGAATGTTTTCTTTGGTGATTATTGACAAACCATTCTCGTCGTCAATGTTATTATATCATATGGAGACCTTTTTTTAGGCGCTGATCATGAATCTAAATATTTTTTTCAGACAAGTTTCAATTTCAAGATATCCATTCTTATTTTAACCATATTGACTTATCTTTGCACACATTTCTTAATATAACACTAAATTGGCACACCACATTTTATAAGCATGTTTTTATAAAATCCACTATTTTATTTTATATTGCACTATATTTTTTATTAAATTACAAATCCTGTACTTCTGAATGCCCCAACCAAGTGCATACCCATACTTATTTTAACCATATTGACTTATCTTTGCACACATTTCTTAATATAACACTAAATTGGCACACCACATTTTATAAGCATGTTTTTATAAAATCCACTATTTTATTTATATTGCACTATATTTTTTATTAAATTACAAATCCTGTACTTCTGAATGCCCCAACCAAGTATACCCATATTTATTTCTTTAAGCTGCTGATTAAAGTGATATTTTTAAATTAATACAAAAAAAAGGAATAAAAATTTGTGTGTCATAAACTTTTGTTTATAAGAGAAAAGATATTGACCTTACTAATTTTGTTTTCTATGCCAGGGATTGGTATATCAGTACATAAAAAAATTAAAATCTCTATAAACCCATTAGTACATATTTTGAAGAGTTCAGCTACCAAAAGTCTGATGTAAGAAATCTTAAGGTTGTACAATCACCTACCAGAAGTCATATTATAGCCTGGAAGAGTTTTATTGTGATATATTGTAGATGCTTTTATGCTCTTTATATCCTATTTTATTTTTTTCTGTATTTTATAATGTTCATGTTAATTTTATTTTGTGTTGTGACTGTAGATATACAGGGTGTCCAGTAACTTTACCAATAAACTTAACAGGTGATATTACAATGAAAAATAAGGACATAACTTTTGCTCTAAAAAATAAATAAAAGAGACGATATTAATAACTGTAGAACTACAAGATGACCATGTTTAGAAATGATTAGTATTTTTTTATTTTTGGAAAACTGTAGGTACATCTAATAAATGAAAGTCGGGAGATTAAATTTGATAATAATTAAACGATAATTTAAAGAAATATGATTATTTTAAGAGAAAGCAGTGGCATACCATTTCTTATGGACGACACTAGAAAAAAAAATTTCTTGTATGTTATAAAATGTCTGTTAATGCATAGGAGACGCCCAATACTTCAAAAAACTAAGCCATAAGAACTTATGATAAAATTTAGTTTTTATATACTTTTATTATTATTGGTATTATTATTATTATTTCTTCTAATTTATTTTTAGCTCAGTGAGGCAGATTTCAGAGACTCAGTTTTAACTCTTGGTTTTTCTAATGAGCAAGAAGCAGTGCTTAATAAATTTTATGAGACACAAAAGGATGATATTTACAAAATAACTCAATTGGGCCTAAATGAACCACACTTTCATGACTTACAATGGAGATTTGAAGTACAGGTAAGTTTATTAAATGAAGACCATTAAACGTCACCTTTATTATTTTGCTGAAAAATTAGACATGAAACATGAAATATTGTAAAGTTAAAACTAATTTCAGCTTGCTTCACGGTCCTTACTTAAACAAGTCACACCTCTTATTACAATGGACTTAACATTAAGAACGTCTGCACCAGATGAATCTGGTTTAGAACTAAATCACCATGTTCTACAAACAGACCCGACCAATCTGTTACACATTGCTAATGAGTTGGAAAATGCATTGTTAGAATCCAGGAGTCGATATTCCAGAAAAATTCAGAGAACTTTAAATAATGTTTAACAATTTTAGTGTTAAAAGAGAAAAAATATATAATTATTGTAATTAAACTGTTAAAACATATGGTAGTTGGTTGTATTTTTTCAAATGGTTTAGTTTTAAATAAAAACCAAGAAAGTGTATGTCTAAGAACTCTTGGGAATTAAAAATAATATATGGAAAATTCATTATTTCAGGTTCATTTTTTTTCGGAAACGTTTTAATTTTGAAATATTCGTCCGAGTATCCGTCATCAAACTGACCTTGTTTTTGCTAGATTCCCCCTTCTTTTAGTACAAAATTCTTGATATTAACACTTAATTGGCAAACAATCATTGATTTTAGGCGAAAACCAGTTCTAAAACGGTATTTACCAATCGGCTATTGTTGACGTTTAAACAATATATTATACGTCAAAGTTGTCATCAATTATTACCGCGGTTATAATTGGTTGAACGCCTAACATCAAGAAACCTTTTTAAAATTGATTTTATGCTATTTTTAAATTAATTTAAAGAATCACTTTAAATCAAGGCGGCAATAGCAGCTTAAATATTACGTGTTTGCATGGTTGCAACGTTAATAAAATAATCTGTGCCGATTTAGTGTTAAATTAAGAATTTTGTGCAGAAAGAAGGGGTCATTATCCCTTCTTTCTTCTTCAAAGTTGAAGATGAAACTAACCATATTTTCACTACATTAAGTGAAAATATGGTTAGTTTGATTTTCAACTTTGATGAAGGATATAATTTTGTTCGGAAAGTTAAGGCAATTCCGATTTTGAGTAAAGAGTTAGGTGTTTTACCATAAATTCATCCAGTCTGTCTTTCTCTCTGTGTCTAAACCCAGTGTGTCAAAAAAGTTCGTAAATGATTAAATCCCTCAGAGAATTTTGAACCAAAAAAAAAGTTTTGCAGAAATTAATTCAGAGTTTAAAAAGTTAAATGAGATACGTATTATTTTATTTTTAAACTCCCGCTGTTTTTTGTTATGCAATGGAGTTATATAAAAGTCCAGTTTTTCTCTTAAGTAACAGAAAAAATGTTCTTTGGGGCGCTGATCACGAATATGACAACCAATGTTTTAGTCGAAGACGTTTCGTTTTTAAGATATTCATAATCAAAATTGAGAATTAAACTAACCTCATTTTCACTATACTCTCTCTTTCCACCATTGCACCAAATTCTTAATATAAACACTAAATTAGCACATTATGTCTTACTTAACATTAAAACATCTTTTAAAAACATTTTTTTTTAATTTACCTGTTTTATGATTTTTTTATACAGGGTGTCCATATCTTTTTTAATAATTAACATGTTTGCTCCATTTGTAGGATGCCATGGGTTATGTACCGGATTAACTGCAATCTTGTACTTTAAATTAGTTTTTTTTTAATTGTAAAAAAATCTCATATAAAATAAATTACAAGTTTCTACTCTCCCTTGACTGCAGCGCCAAACAAAATATAAACAACTTTGGGCTGTCAACAGCATGTTTTTATTCGTATGTCTGTAATAGCAAAAAACATAATTTTAATATAATTGAATCTGATTATTGATTTATTTTCCATTTACCGTTCCGAAAACTATAAAATTTGCACTTACTATTTCTGCTATTATTTTTATAATTTACAACAGAACTCTGGTGTCTCATTTTGTCTTAATTTATTAAAACAAAACAAAATAAATGCCCAATGTAACGCCGAAACTAACCACTGCGAGCGCACCAGTCGATTAAATTTTCCCTATACCATGGCTTCACTCGGAGCGAATAGCCTACATTAGATGATCTTAATTTCTAAAATTTTTTACGAGGTTGAAAATGTTTCGTGAAACAAGTCTTTTGATGTCTTCAGGAGTCCAGATGTATGGCGTTATAATTCCACACACTGGCATAGAATATTCGCGATTGTGACATAATTCTATTTAGTTGTCTTTTTTTTTGGAGAGTCATTCCAAAGAGTATCTGTTGTTTCTTTGGCCATTCGCTGAGTTCCTCCATTGGGTGACCTGTAGGTATACTGCAGAAAGTTTCCGTGCACCGGCACCGTAAGATGGAGTTTTCTCGAACTTCTTTGGTTAGTTTACCAGCTATTTGATAGCTGCAACTACTTATCTGGTACTGACATTACAGGCCGCGCTCGTTGCTGGTCTGGTGGGTCGACAGCGTCGATCACCGGAGTTAAGCATTGTGAGCGCGGTCATACATTGGATGGGTGACCGCCGGCGGGCGGCGCAGCACGGTATTCTGCTCGAGGGTTCGCGGACGGACCGAGCAGAAACCATCCAGTTATGGAATAAATGGCGTGTGAATGGGAAGGTGTAGGTTAGGTATACAAGCCTCTAGGCTGCAGTGCACCACCTAGGGCGGTGGTCGGATCTAGGTGGGAAGACCCGAAAAGGCGACAAAAAACATTACAGAACAGCTATCGGAGAAAGGCTAAACAATATGTGAAATGGGAAGCCTAAGATTCTCTAATTTTCCACATATACAACAGATAAGACAAGCATAGCAGTAGAAACCAAAATTGCAGAAATTCTTAGAGGGGCAGGTGAGGATCGAATGTTGTTATTGCAGCGTGAAAGAGTCCCTATCACAAAATGCTGCAACATGGGCATCACGCAAGAATGTGCAAAGGTCCAAACAGAATAATGCTATGCTACAACTGTTGAGAAGAGGGTCATAAAGATGACGGTTACAGCAACGAATCAACAAGATACTGCACATCTGTGAATTAAGGAACTGCGGAGAACAAACATTGCACCGTACCTTTACAATATACTGACAAGCTACTTTGAAGACAGAACAATAGTGATTAGTGAAAGGAACATATGACAATGACATGCGGAGTACCTCAGGGGTCCTGTAGTGGACCTACCCTATGAAATGTTTATTATGATGGCGTTCTGAAAATACCAGTTTCTGAAAAGAATTACTCTGATATGGATACGCGGTCAACCTAGGAATTTTAGCTACAAAGGGCTCTAAAACATTGAAAGCTATTAAACAACCTTGCTATAAGAATGAATCCAGTCCGAAAAACTAAAAAATGCCAGAAGTAATCCACAACTGAGGCAGTACTTTTAGTAGCAGAAAGAAACTAACCAAAACCAGTGAAGTAACAGTGTCAGACATGACTATACAACGCGTGGAGGCAACAGAATATCTTGGAAGTGTGCTAAATAGGAATAAGACACTAAAAACGGATATTTAAAGTCCGCCGAAAAGCAAACCAGACACTAAACAACGTTGGTCGACTAATGCCAAAGAAAAGAAGTGTAAGAGAAAATACCAGAAGGATTCTGCTCTCAGTAGTCAACTCAATCTTGTTGTATGGGGCATCAATATGGCGAAGGGTAATGGCAAAAACAACCTACAAAAACATGGTGATAAGAAGTCCAGAACAGTTCTAAGGAATTGTGAGTGCCTACAAGGACGATATCAACAAAAGCGGTACTTCTGCTCGCAGAAAAGCCACCCTTACACCCAACCCAAGTGGAAGATAGGGCAAAACACACACCTAACACTAGAGTCAGAGACCTTGCTAACAAGCTGGCAAGAGGAGTGGGACACCGACAGAAGGAGAGGCTGCATTGACTAAAGAATTGTAAAGAAACTGGGGACTTGAATGAAAGGAACTGTGGAGAGAGATGGATTTATGTCTTACAATTATGTACAGATCATGACTGCTTTCAGGCGCATTTAAACGCTTTTAACCTTAGCGTGGATCAGTGCATTTACTGTAAATGCATAGACACCGTTGAGCCTACATTCTTGGAAAGCAATAGATGGGGCACATTTAAAAATAACGCAGAAGAGACAAAACTAGGCAGACTAGAACCACCAAACCTATTGGAAAAAAAGGTTGGACTCTTCTAAGAACTGGAAGAAAATACAAAACACCTATCTCTAGAGGAACACATTGCACATACAGGAAAAAAGCTCACTAGAGAATTCTGTTATTTCCGTCCAGTTAATTGAGTGATTGTCGGCATTACCAGACAGGCCTTGAATCCAAGCAGCCTTACGCCTTTAATCCAAGGGACAGCTTCAATTCTTGAACTGAGAAATAAGTTAATTACGAGAATGTAACGATGTTTTATACACTAGCGTATTCGATCGAATAAAACAAAATAGCGGCTCGATGGATTAAATCGAAACTTTGTGGATTTTTGTAGGCATATTGAACTGTCAAGGCACACTTAAGATTACTGGTTTTTCTCGATACTTTTAATTTAGCGCCTGATTATCCCAAAAGCCACAAAAAGCCATTTTTTTCTTGATATTTCAAATAAAGGTAAAAAATAATTTAAAAAAAAAAACATTTCTTTTTTTTCAAAAAGACCTAGCCGATTTTTCTAGCGTGTTTATTCAAAATTTTAAAACCATCCTTTATTTCCTTGTGCAATCAGTGGTTGCTGAGATTTTGATGGTTAAAGACAAAAAGGTCCTTTTTCGTTCAAAGTTCAATATCTCAGTGAGAAGTGGTCATATCGAACTTTTAAAAAAAAGAAAAGAAAGCTGAATGAACAAGTTATCCGATCCATTTAGTGGTTAAGTTGAAAGTTTTTTTTCCAAGTTTATGGACCAAAAAAAAGAACGGAAAAAATTACAAAAAAAATCTTTTCTGTATTCATTAGCATTGCGCGGTACACGTTGCTTTAAAAAAAAAATGTTTACCATAGGATTTTAAAACTAAAAACTTCAAGCTTTTAAATGTTTTTTTTTAATTTCAGTACGATCATTTTTAAGCGAAATACAGACACTTGAAAAACCTTTGATTTTTTCCGCTAGTGTAGTTCTAGATTGTGTGCCCAGAATTGGGAAAAAAATCACTTAAGATCTATTCAATTGTTGATTAGTACAACTATAAATATTATTAGCCTTACTTTTCAGTTCACGTGTATTTTGTTTATATTATTTAAACATATATTTCTTTTAATAATAGAAGTAGCCACAATAATAACGAAACGATTTTGGTCGAAGATTTTGGACACCCTTGGACTGCCCCAAAACAATTACAAAATTGGGTATACTTATTACTTAGGGGCGTCCAGAAATTACGCGAGATGGTAGAGGTAAATCTCACCAAATCTCGCCATGGGGGGTGGAGGGGGTCTGTGCAAATATCACGTAATTTTTCAGCAGCTAGAAACAGAAAAAGGTAACGAATTTTGGAGCAAGTCTTCCCTTGGACAATGTGAAGCAGTGTTACTTTTTGGATGGAGGACCTTTTTGCTTTTTTGCTCTTCAAAATTATTTTGGCTACAAAACCAATTTCGGTTTGACAAATGGAGCCTCGTTGTATCCCAATTGAAGAAAATCTCACCAAATCTTACCAGGGGGTTCCAAAAGTTTGGAAAAACGTCGTACGTAATTTATGGACGCTGTATACATATTCAAAACATCTCATTGTGAAAATATCCTGCTTTTTGCCAAGATTTACAGGATCTATAACCATAATTTGATAAGTCTGTCACAGACAAATTCATTTTTACTCTTTTTATGTTGAATTTTTAATAAATAATAATTATGATACGATATATTGTCAAGAAAAATAATGTTGGTTTAGTACAAATATAAATATATTTGATTTTCACCGGGAGTGTATTAATTCATATACAGAATCAGCCAGTAAAATATGTAAACAGGCAATGCGTGAAAAGGGGACAGTCTAACGCGAATGCCGGCATGTAAACATTTCGGATTGGATGCTTGTTTTGTTATTGCATTACTGGCCAATATACCTTAGCTGATACGATATAATATATCAGAGTTAGTAAACTTATTGTTTATATTTAAATAATTTAAACTTTAACAACGACGTTTACCTAATTTGCAATTTAGCGATTTTATCGAATCTGTAGATTCATGGAATATGTAAAAACGCTAACTTGCGAATTAAAAAATTACAAGGAAATCGAAAAATTTTGAAATTTTGAAAATATGGGACTCTTCTCTTTTAGGTAACAAAAAAGGTGCCCAGTTGAAGTGTCCCTCCATAAGGCTAATGTAAGTGTAACATAGTTTAATGCTCTAAAATTTTACAGAAAAGTCTAAACCCTGAAACACTTATGCTCAAGCTTTTTTTTTAAGTAATTACCACCACCTTCTAGATGTTTCAAATTGTATTATTTAGTATAATTCAAACATCTAGAAGGCGAAGAGTCATTACCTTTATTACCTGGATGTCCAGGTAAGTAGGTTATTTTACCTTCTTTTACTATTAAGCTACCAAATTGCACTTTTCGTGGTCTCTGAGTAGTGCGATCTCGTTTTCGTAGAAAGTTACAGAACTTTTTCGGGAAAGCAGCTGAAGGAGTCGTATGGGCGTAGCTGTACCCTTGGGGATCGAGAAAAGATTCACGCTAAATTGATGGCTTCTTTCTTCTGTGGATAAGCGCCGTGAGTGAACATTCCTAAAGCCTGATGTTTTTTACGTTTTGGTTAGTTCTGGCAAATAGCACTTTTCGCGGTCTCCGAGTAGTGCGGTCTCGTTTTCGTAGAAAGTTACAGAACTTTTCCGGGAAGGCAGCTGAAGAAGTCGTACAGGCGTAGCTGTACCCTTGGGGATCGAGAAAAGATTCACGCTAAATTGATGGCTTCTTTCTTTTGGGGCTAAGCGCTATGAGTGAAGATTCCTAAAGCCTAATGTTTTTACGTTTTGATGTTGAACACATGGCGGCTTCGTATGGTCGAGGAGGTGCGCGCGCCTTGTGTGACAGTTTAGGTTATGCGCGATACCAGTAGCAGTCCTTAATTTGACCGCTGTCAATTTATGCATTGCATCGATATTTGATTATTTTGAAGAATAAAAAAAGAAAATAAAAAAAAATGAAAACCTAGATTTTCCACCAACGAAGCCCTAGAAAGCATAGAAGGGGGAAAGCTGGAAAATTGGACCAGACAGTGCCAAGAACAAATTAAAAAAAAAGCTACCAAATATTATTTTTATTTTGGAAAGATAAAAATAAAACTCATAAAAAATTAAACAACCAATTGTTCCTATTGTTATTTGTAAAAAATTAGGATTAAAAAAGTTTTATGAATGCAGAACCTGTTCAGTCTTAATAAAATCTAATCCTAATTTGTTTTAGCTGGATTTTTGTTTCGTCGATCCTCCTAAAGCCTTTTTTCTTTGTCCAAACATATACATGTAAAGTTGCGGAAATACTAAAAATAAATGTATATTAAAGGTTGCTTGTAAGTATACAGGATGTCCCAAGTCTATTTAACATGAAATAAGTTTGCCACTGTACAAGATACAAAAAGAAACCTAAAATTGAATGGTTGTCTGGATACTCTTTTTATTGACAGTATTAGTAAATATACAAGGTGTCTCAAAAACAGAATTTTCATTGTCAAGTAGGTTTTATGTCTATTTTGACAAATTTTAACATTAAAAATATACATTATACGTCATATATCTGGTTTTTGAAATATCGACAGCATGTCAATGTACTTATTAAAGGGTGAAAAGTGAAGAAAAAATATTAATTAGATTCTAATACTTAAAAAATTATTTTGTCACTGTCATAATGACAAATAATAATTTAAAAAAATGTAATTAATTGGCTTAAATTGTAAGAACTACTATTAGGTAGGACAGCTTATTATCTTATTTTAATTATATATTTACTTACTTAATCCAAAAACTAGCAATAATTAACGTATTGCTGGTTTTTGAGGCAAGAAAATTTTTAGAATCACCCTGTATTTTCCAAAACAATCAAGTAAGTGATTCTGATTGCTTCATTAAACTTAGCACGAAAAAAGATATTGGGACATGTATCTTAGTTTTTTGTATCTCTTATCGTTTAGTCTATATCCTAGTTACAGCCAAAATAATCCACCCTGACCAGGAGCAAAGTTATTTCGTGTATAAATAAAGTTGGGACACACCCTGTATTATGTATATAAATATGTATAATGGATTTAAGTACCTATTTTTTTTTATAAATTAACATAAAAATATAGTCTTACAGAACAAAATTCCTATTAAGGTCGAAGCACACTAGGCGCTCATGTCTCGGTACCCTCACGGTCCGATCAAATACTTTACATGCTATTTAGATGTCATACAAGGTCATTCATTTTAAAAGCATGTACAATTTTTGACCGAACCGTGAGCGTACCAGACCAGGCGCGGCGAGTTTTAAAATTTTATATGGGTGCCATGTGTCAAAAACTTTTTAAAAGCAAAAAAAGGCCCTCACCCACACACATTTTACTTACTTCATTTCTTCTTGCCTAATAGCAGAAAATTTTGAACAGTGTTGAAAGACAAAGAAAAAAATCAAACTTGTTCTTTTCTCATGTGGGTAAGGACCTTTTTTTTGCTTTTTAAAAAGTTTTGACACATGATACCCATATAAAATTTCAAAACTCGTCGGGCCTGACCGAGACCTGAGCGCCTAGTGTGCTTCGACTTTAAAGGGTCACTGCATATTAGGGGCTCTGGTTCGGTACGCTCACGGTCCAGTCAAGTCATAATATAATATTTTACATGCAATTGTAAATAGGACTGTTCACATTGACACTCCGTTTACGGTACACTCATTCATTAAGATAGCATGTAAGATATTTAACCGTATGTGAGCGTACCACTGATCTCGATGAATTGCCAATGTTATAACCTGCGCGAAACAAATGTTAAATTTCAGGGGGGTGAACGCACCCGGCTTCAAACAAACTATCCGCACTATAGGAAAGAATTTGTTGACGGAGTCCTGGTTTTCCGTTCGAAGTACGGAAGATAATGAGCGTTACGGTCGGACCGCGGACGAAGGGTATAGGGTGCCGGTGTTTGTATTTTGCCACGGCTTTTAAGTGCGCATGTTCGTCCACCCACTGCGCGAGGTCGTAAAAATCCGAAAAATGCTTCTTGCCACTGCGGATCTAAATGTAGGTTATCTATGGAGCGTACCGAGACTCGAGCGCCTAGTGTGCAGTGACGCTAGGTACTTACGTGGAATATAAAGGAGCATTAAAAACCATAATAAATGTTGGTAGTTAAATATAAAGTTGAACTTGTTCGGCATCTCTAAAGAATATAATTGTCCCTCTCCTACTTCTTTTGCGCTGCCCAAATGCATAGAAGCTCACCAGTTACACCGATTGGGTAAAGGACGATAAACGTTGTATATCTGAAAAAGAACAAAAATATGCATAGGCTTTGGGTTTTATAAATTTTTACCCTCTTGATTTTTTTGTATCTAAGTAAATAAAAATTACTGGGTTGAGTTAGTTCCGATTACTTTGCAAGTTAGTAATCCGATTTATATTATTTACTAGGAGATTCAAGACATGACAAAAAGTATGTTTTTAAACCCTGTTTATTCTATTCATCAAGTTTTTTTTTAGTTGATTTGCATTCATTGAAAAATATATAAAAAAGGCAGAAAAATTACTTTTGGAGTCACTACCAACAGTACAAATTAACTTAAAAAATTGATGTAGGGCCTTTTAAAAACCGCGAATACTCTTTAAAAATTATGGTGATAAACACAATAGGTTAAAACCCGGCCAAAATATAAAAATTAAAAAAATTATTAAAAATACATGCTTTTAAGAGGATTCCGTAGCACGTTAAATTAGCTAAAACGCGATTCGCTGCCGTTTTTTAAATATTTGTTTTGAGAAAAGTTGTACATAGAAAAGTTTCTTAAAATAATCCAAAGATTATCGGAAAGTTAATTGATTTTTGGTAATGGTACTAATTAACACATTAAATTTCCCAAAATTACAAAACCGTAAAAATAACCAACTTTCCGATAATCTTTTTTCAATATACAACTTTTTCTCAAACAAATATTTAAAAAACGGCAGCGAATCGCGTTTTAGCTCATTTAACGTGCTACGGCATCCCCTTAAATAATAAAACTTTAAAAATAAAAAAGGGGTAATTAAAATTAAGGGCTCAAACTTTCAGGATTCTTCTTTAGCTCAAAAAACAAAATTTGTATGTGTCCGCAAAGAAAAAAGATTTAATTTAAACACCCTACTTACATATTTTAAAACTTAACAAATCTTTATCAGTCCAACGTAAATATACATAAATTAAACTTATGGTCCGTGAGCCAGCGACAGATTTTCGTGACCAATTTCCTCTAATATGCAACAGTAAACGCGACGTCAACTAAGCCAATTATTGTGTCACTCTAATCCAATCTCTAAACCTGACTTGGAAAGAAAACACAAGGCGATGCAGATATCTCTATCACAAGACCTTAATTTAATATTGGATTGGGGCGCCAAAAATCTTGTCTAATTTAATGCAACCAAAACAAAATATGTTCCTTGTCGTCAAAGTCATCAAATACTCATCCTTTACTTATGAGCGGTTAAATTTTGCAAAGCAAAGACAGTCTTGTGGGCCTATAACCTTAACTGGCATAAACACAAGCCAAAAAGTATTTTCCCCTTCTAATTTATACAGTTTGTATGTATCCCAAATCCCCTTTGAAATATTCTTCTATCTGGGGAATGGCGTCCCCACAACCATCACCATTTTTGATCCTTTTTCCTGCGTTACTTGCCCATCGTCGTGCTCCAGGGGATCTATCGCTTTTTATACGTACTTTTACGACTTCTGCATGGAGTTGTCCAATATAATTCTTCCACTTTCAGCTCCCAACAGAGAAATTTATGATTTCGCACGTATGCATCTTTATACGGTCCAACTGGACAGGTCCAAACTATCCACTTTCTTCGTTCTTTTATCCCTCGAGCTTGTAGATTGTAAAACCTGCTACCCGCGAAGGTCTTCCCTTCCCCTCGAAGTCTTAAAATATTTAAGTCCCGTGTCAACAAACTTCCTTTTACCTCACTTAAGACGCTCACGGTAAGTTAGTATTTGGGCTTTCAGCCTTTGTGGATTGTTCAAAGATAGATACAAAACTAAATTATTTAAATGTAATAAATTTAAATGATTCAAAAATTAAAATAGTAAAATGAAGAACATAAGAATAAAACAAGGATTGTAACAAAAAACATTCCGAGATATGACACTTTTATTATTTATTTTTCAATAGTAAGCAATTTTATTCGTTTCTGGCATTGATACTATTTGTTTTATTTGTCTGATATTTTGGGCAATAAAAGTATAACGATGTACCATTAGATTGCGCTAATAATCCCGATTTTGATAAAAAAAAGGTCATTCCTTGTTTATTCCTGTACCCTTCAAATTTATACTGCTGTAGAAAAAAATATCAAACAGATGTATAAAGTGCCTTTTTTACTCATAAGATTGTCACATTTGCCTTATGGTTCATGCTATCAAACCTAACACTCTTAAAAAAGTAGTGCACTTGTTATATAAATTATTATTCTTAATAAGAATAAATTCTTAATTTTAAGAGCTCCTAATCTGATTTGCAGTTAGTTTTGAGTTATCCAACTGAAAGCCAAGTTTTTAAGAATTAGGAAAAAATAATAAAAAAAAATATATAAAAAAATGCAATAATACTTATTTATTAATATAAAATTTAAAAAACATATTTTTTTTTTCTGTGACGGGAAAAAAAATTTGACATTGTATCTCTGTTAACAGGTACTAAAATGTGACTTTTCATAAAATTACTTTTTTCCCGTGGTAAAATTCACTAAACCTATTTCCCTTGTAATGTTATTTCGGTAAAATTTTTCAATAGGTTCATAGGCATGATGACCATCCAAAAATTACTGTTATTTTGTATTTATTATATGCAATAAGATTAATGGATTTTAAAAAACTTGTTTATTTAAACAATATAATGAAAGATAATATTTATATTTTATAAAATAAAAAGCCCACCTTAATTCCAAAAACACCAACCAGAGGGAATGACGTCACGAATATATAAAGTACGTGTGATACCTATCATACATTCCAGATTGTCATTTGAGGTACCTTCAAAGCATACTCCTACTAGAGGTTGCGTTGCCGCTTTGCATTGCTAACAACTTTTGTGAAAGAGAAACGCACCCCTGTTTATTGGTGACCTCACGTCTATAAAAACAACGACGCCATGATAAACATCAATTTAGGCGTTTAACCAATTATAACCGCGGTAATAACTGCTGACACCTTTGACGTATAATACATTGTTTAAACGTCAACATGAACGATTGGTAAATACCGTTTTAGAATTGGTTCCTCGCCTAAAATTGATGATAATGTATGTTTTAGCGTTACCAAATTTTACTCCTCACATTAGTATGAAACAGGGCCAATCCTATCATCAGAGAACCAATTTAATAGGCAAATGGGTCAAACGACGCGACGTCCAAGTTCAAGTTCAAGTTTAAAATGGTAATAATATACAATTTAGTAAGTATTCCACACATATCTATAATTTAAAATGCAATGACTGGCATAATTATACTTATCAAAACTAAAATCTTGATAAAAATTCATGCATATGCCTAAACCCACAAAACACTGATCATAGTTTGAATAATTATACAGTGCATTTTCAATAAAAACGAGCCCCCCTACAATTTCGTTATTTGTGTCAAATTTTACTTATCTACGGTTATTCCCTCCCCACCAACACAAAGGTCAAAAAGTTTAAATAGAAAAGGGGGTCAAGTGATACTTTATCTTAAAGGGTTTTAAATTCTCTCTTCAACAGACTTCAGTTTTTACAAATCGGGTATGTAGTTTCCTAGAAAACGTGCCCCAAATACTTGGTGTCTCTAAGTGCTTGATAAGTAGATATATCACCTAAATATGCAATTTTTCATAGATTTAGTTGTTTTCTGTTACTTCCGGTTTAGCCGGAAACGACCTAAACTTTATTATTTAAAATTGGACCCCGGTATATTTTTATTTATTTCAATAGAAAACATCATTCCAAGTACAATTACACTTCCTTTGCAAATTTTTGACATCTACCCTCCAAATATTTTAAGTTTTTTACTTTTAATCTAGAGTGCCAAAGTGCCATAAATGTAATAAATATTCCGGGTTTCCCATTTTGAATAAGAAAGTTAAGGTCATATCCGACTAAACCGGAAATAACAGAAAACTACTAAAAACATGAAATAATGCACATTTAGGTGAAATACCAACATACCAAATTTTATATAAATATTTTAAAAAATAAAAACTTGGGGGGCTAAAGATACCAGGTATTTTGGATAAATTTTCTCGGAAACTACTGACCCGATTTTGAAAAACTAAAGTCTGTTAAAGAGAGAATAAAAACCCTTTAAAATAAGGTATCAGTATATCACCCCTTTCCCATTTAAATTTTTTGACGTGTGTGTGGGTGAGGGGACGGGATTACCTTAGACAAGTAAACTTTAACGCAAAAATGGGTCCTCCTAAAAATAAAACTTGAGATGTTTCAGGATTTTTTAAAAAAGTCTCCAAATAATAGAGTTATAAGGGGTGGCTCATTTTAATTGGAATGCACTGCATAAATAAAATAAAAAATTACAAATTTAACAAACGTTTATTTTAAAAATCAAAACAAAATTATATATTGAAAAACTTGTTTAAAGTAAAAAAAAAAGATCCCCCTGCCTAAAGACTAAAATAAAACATACTTTTTCAACTTACCCCGTATAGCGATTAAACAGAACTTGATTAACTGTTTTAAACGACCATTATTAACGTTAATTTTTAAAAAGATACTAAATACTAGTTATTCTTAAACTATTTAAATATATTTATATTATTTAAAATAACAAACTAAAATTTAAAAGTGTCTTAAGATTACTAATGTTTCACATGACATTTTCTTTTAATCGACGTATATCAGTCATTGTTGATGGCCACTCTTCAAGCTTTCACGAAATTAATGCTGGAGTATCTCAGGGTTCAGTACTAGCACCAACTTTGTTTCTTCTTCACATCAACGACCTTCTTTCTTCCACAACCAATCCCATTCATAGTTATGCTGACGATAGTAAACCTTCACTCCACTTTTCAGGTTCTCAAACCAATCTCTCAACCCGACTTGGAAGGCAAACGCAGGGCGATGCAGATATCTCTTTCACATGATCTCAATTTGATATTAGATTGGGGCGCCAAAAATCTCGTTCAATTTAATGCATCCAAAACACAATCATGTTCCTTGTCGCGAAAAAATCATCACACTCACCCTTTGCTTATGAGTGGGCCAGGTTTTGCAGAGCGGGGGCATATTCAACCTTGTGGAGTCACATTTGAGAATAACCTTAACTGGCATAAACACATTGTATCTATACCCACCGCAGCTTCAAAAAGCTTAGATTTCTTTTCCGAGCAAAAAGTATTTTTCTCCTCCACTTTGTATGTGTCCCAAATTTGACCCTCTCTGGAATATTGTTCTCATGTCTGGGGAATGACATCCCCTACAACCCTTAGCATTCTTGATGCCATCCAAAGAAGAGCTGTTCGTCTTATTAATGATCCTTTACTTACTCAAAGACTTCTTTCTCTTGCCCATCGACGAGCTGTGGGAGACCTATCGCTCTTTTATAGATACTTTTACGGCTTCTGCTCTGACGAATTATCCAGTATAGTCCCTCCTCTTGCAGCTCCCAACAGAGAAACTCGTGGTGCCGCATGTATGCATCCCGATATGGTCCAATTGGACAGGCCCCGTCTCGTTCGTTCTTGTATCCCTAGAGTTTCTAGACTGTGGAACCTACTGCCAGAAGAGATCTTTTCTTCTCCCCCAAATCCTCAAATTTTTTAAGTTCCGTGTTAACAAACATCCTCTTACCTTGCTTAAGACACCTACGGTACGTTAGTATTTAGGCTTTCAGCCTTCGTGGATTGTCCAAAGATAAAAAAAATATTTAAAAATAAAATTATTTTATGATTATGGCAATAAAAAAACGTCCACAAAAGTAAAAAAAAAAAATATTTTGAGATTATTCCTGACACAGAACGGAAATATATGTAAGTACAAATAAATTCAATAATCTGTAAAGGTCTCTATTTTTTTAAGATGAAAACAATGTGAAAACAATAATCTAAAGTAAGTTTTAAATTTTATCCTTAATTCAATTATCTGTAGAGTAAAGGCCTTGGATGAAGGTGTTTTCTTCAAGACGAAAACGATAAGAAACATTAATCTAAAGAAACATTTTCGGCGGTTTTCCTATACCTAAAAGATAAAACAGCCGGACGGCGGTTTTTTTCTTATAATTGAGCAGTGCCAATAAAAAAACTTTAAAAAATCTAAGGCTATCTGCGAAAACCGCATTTTGACAACATTATTTGTTCTAAAATATAAACAGCTTCCTGTATCTTAATAACATTAATCTTTATTTAAACGAAAACATAGAAATTATATCGTAAGTAGCCAAAAGTTTTGAACCAAAAGATATTTTTTTTTCAATTTCATATTATTTTAAATTAAAAAACTTTTTTTTCGGAATTTAACCAACTTTTTGCACTCTGTAACTGTGTCAATATTCTTTTTTCTACAAATATGTATAATTACTCACCTTAAGTACTTGAGAACATACGGCACCTCGTATATTAGGTTCAGGGCATAATTCGAATATCGAATTATTTCTGTAATGCTCCATGCCAGAAGCGCCAGTGGTAAACCAAAACCTTCTCTTGCACTGTTCGTTGCCAACAACACCCCACATACAACCACTACTCTGGAGGCAACCTAAAAATATCAGTAGTTAACTATTTTTACCATGTGAAATTTTATAATATCATTAAGTTTCTCTGCAGAATTTGGTGCTGGTCCCATGGCGATGGCGTAGATAATATTTCAATGACTATATCTAAAGCCTGGGACATGGGATCCACAACAAATTATACCAGATGCTAGTGGCCTTAGAAGGAACACTTTGGCAAAGAAAATTTTAATTTTAAAATATTCGAAAAAAAAGGGGTACTAAACTATTTACCACATTTTTGAGACGCAACCATTGGCCCAGTTCTCGTCTGGCGTCTTGTTAAGATTTTATTTTATTAGATTAAAATAATTTTAACCGAGTGCTAATGAACCTTTGTTTATAGATTAAAACCTTTGTATTGTAAGTAACTTAATATTAAATATTTCATTATGTTATTTCTTTTAAAGTAATAATAACTTTTATTATATTGCGTAAGAGCAGAATAGTTCTGCATAATGTATAAAAGTTTTAATTTTCATAAAATGTTAACTAAACTTTTTAATTTTATTCTGGAGAAAAGCCAAATAATATTTTGTTTAAATTTAATCTCCCAGAAAACAAATAAAGCACAATATAATATAGCAGTTAAAAAAATACAAAGAATAAGTGATTATTGGATGTTTGACCCCCACGCGCCTACTTATGTAATAAAAAGGCAAAAATAAAAAAATTAAAATTTTGCTTAATTAGTAAAATAAGCTTTTCTGTGACATTGGGGTAGGGGTTGGGTGTAGTGTTTTATTTACTGCTTATTTTACGAATTACGCACAATTTTGCCGAATATATGAAATCGGCAATTACACAAATTCGGCGTAACGTATGCATATACTGTAGTTGTCGCACATGGTTCTAAACTAAGTTGTATATTTAAATTTAAAATCATTAATTTGTAGGTAAACAGATCAAATATAACAACGTAATCGATTCTAACAAATATAATTATTATTTTGAACACTGTATTTAACATTTTCTATGTAGGATGAAATTGATGTTAAATTCTCACCACTAGGATTTGGAGAAAAAAGAACTGTTGTACCACACATTTTAAATTTGGACAAATTGTGAAGTCTATGTTTGATAAAACATGTTTTTTAAATTAGCTTGTTGAGTGGGACCAAAAAGCGTTGTTTTAAGATTTAGAAGACCTCTTTTTTGCTCTTTAACTTTTTTGTTGGAAGATATTTAGAAGTTTTATAATATTCTTTAAACCTTTTACCTAAACCTTAACACCTTTCTTTTTTGCTTTTTCAGCTCTTCTTTTGGGAGATCTAGCTGGTGGTTTGAAATAATTTGTTTTTCAATTAATCGTAGCCATGCTGGCTGTAAGGACGTGGAGTGAGTAACCTGAGGACCTTGTTTTGCTCCTTAATTTTTTGCTATTGCAGTAAGAAATTCTTCGATTGATAAAGTTGGGGGTAAGGGCGTCGTGAGAAAATTGCAAGTGTCCAAGGGCCGTCACACTACAAATAGGTTTGGGACAGGGGCGGTCATATCAACTTTCCGGGGGGGGCATATCATCATTAAATACCCATATTTGCAACTAGTTGTGTTTAGGTAAAAAATAAATAAATCGATTACAAAGAATGTGGCATGCCCCCCTTATGACCGTCCCTGGTTTGGGAACCCTGTCTCAGTTTATTAAATAAACTGCTCCTTTACCTGACAGTAACGTTTTTTAAAGCTTCTAAAGATGCTTGGGTCCAGGATTACTAAGGTCTTCGGTGAAGTATTCATTGTATGTATTTGGACAGGTAAATTATAGTTTCTTCAATAAAAGAATTATCGAGTACTAATATTAATGATACTTCGTTCTGGTTTTTAGAATAGGTTTTTTGCCCGGCGCTGTATCCGGCGTTCCTCCAAAATGACGCATGCGTACCACAGGTTGGCAAATATTGCGTTAAAACACAATCCATATGTTAATTCTTCAAATACAATTCTGATTAATTATTAATTGCTGTGTAAATCTATTTGCTTTTAAAGCAACCACAATGAGTCGGAAATATGCTTTTCCTTCGAGCTGCAAATACTATTTTTCTTCGATCAAAATAATTCTTTGGGTTTCGTTTTGGGTACCACAAAATATACTTTTATTAGCTTAATAAATACAAACATTATTATTATTTGATCTCAGTATAATACGTTACCATGGTATGAATTTGTCATGTATTGTTGATTGAGTTTTGACGGACGACAAACGGCATCAGTGAATATTGAAAGCATAGGTAAAGGTAAACGTTTGGAAAAAATATTCTCGGTCACTGGCCTGAAAAGTAAATTGTCTAGCAAGAATAATGCATTTTGGACGTAAGAAATATGTAGATTTCCATCCGACCATTTTTTCCACTATTTTACATATTTCATTATTCTTTCATACATTTGAAACGAATATCTTATGCTGCGTCCAGACTTACAACAATTCTGCCGCGCCGAGTAGCGGCACATAGCCCACCATAGCAGCAGACGTGGGCTTGGATGGTTTCCACGTCGTTCCAAGGGCTTGAGGAATAATTCCGCGGTGATTCAGAACTTGTCGGCTTTTTGAATCAAAGGAGCGCGCAAATAGGTTGGTTTGTTTCGAAGGAATGTTTGGCAATTGTTGCAAATCTGGACGCAGATTTAGTAGTGTAATCATATCCTCATTAAGAGTTTCGCTATGATTACCAATAGTAGTATAAGATTTTTGTATGGGACTAAAAAATATGCAAAACTGTAGTAAGGCGGAACTACCTATTAAAATTAAGCCCTCATCGTTGTCAAGTATTCCTGGAGGTACCTAGGATCAATTTTTCAGTGTCAGAATCACCTCCAGGTGTTGCCAGCCCCCAGAAAAAATGTACCTATATGGTATATAGGTTTGTTCCAGCGAGCTGTCACGAAATGTTTGCAACCGTTCGGATTCTGCGCAAGTCAAATTTGTCGTTCCAGCAGTGCCATGTTTCTGACATTATACAATTGTTGTTGTGTCCGGCAGTAGTTTAAGATGTTGGAAACACGTTGGAAACTGTTTGAAAAGTTTGCAAACTTTCTTCAAACATTACTGACAATTTCTAACATAACCTTTCTTGTATTGACGTATAAGCTTAGTATGCACGCCTTGTTTATTTTTCAGTTCCAGCAGAAAACTGCTGCCCAACAGTTCCTAACATGTTTCGCGACATTCCTGCTGGAACTGCTGAACAAACCTTATGTATACAAATAATGTTTGGGGGGTAGCTTACCAGGCCCCCAGGTCCTCCAGATTCAATGGCTAGTTCCGCCTATATGCTCAGTTTAATCTTTAACAGGAGGCATACTGGTAATGAAAAAGTTAAATATATTTTAAAGTATCTTGTTAGATGAAATTATTAGAAAAAAATCAGATTTCCTATACTGTTCGATTATTTTCCAATTACAAAAAAACAACAAACCTTTAATTTTCCTACAGTTTGCAAGTGTGAGCCTTAAATTGTACACCCTGTACCCAGACTTAATTAATATATGTACTTATAATTATACCAGATTCTGATTTGAGTCAATGTAAACAAACTATTTTTGACGTCAAACACACAATTAACCATGTTTTAAGTGCAGTGAAGTTTCCATGAAAATGTATTAGCTATTTTGTTCGGTTTATTAATGGTTGTTGTCGTAAATTATCTACCTAATAATTTTACCAAAATACCGGGTGTCTGGTGACTCTACAGACAAACTTTAAAGTGTGGTTCACCAATAAAAATACAGAAAAACTTCATATGAATATATGTCCGAGACGTGTTACTTTTTAAACTACATGGTTTAAAATTTTAAGAAAATATTGTTTGTTTATAATAACTTTGTTAGCAATTTAGATATTTTTAACAACTTGGGAAAACGTTTACTATACATCAAAGCACATTTTTGACGTACAAGAAAAAAATTTCCCCAGTGTCGTCCGTGAGGGATTTATCATAAATATTTTTTAAAAGGTACGTCACTGCATTTTCCTAAAATAAATTTAATCTCTTGACTTTTTTATTGTATGTATGATTTTCGAGTAAATAAATTCAAACTATTTATCAGCATGAATATATTGCTTATATCTAATAATAAAGTAATCAATCTAAAAGAAGATTACTATTATTTATTATAAATTTTTCTTTTTGTATATTTCAAAAATGCCTTTTAAATTTGCTAAAAAAATCTAAGCTTAGCTTGGTTATTACAAAAAAACAGCTTTTAAAATTTTAACACCTTTATAATGTTACTTTACTTTCCAGCTCTACGCTAAGCAGTTATTGACCTTCAAAGTTAGAAACAAAATATTTTATTTACTGAACTTCTGAGCTGTTGATTCATACTAATGCTTTTTTTCATAGGTAAACAGCTGTTCAGTAAGTCGGAATTATACAGGGTGAGACAATTTGTTTTTCATTTACCTACTGTACATACCAACCATTCATATGTATTAAAAATTAGTTATTAAAAGAAAATCTCGTCAAAAAAGTATAAAATTTATAAAAACAGTGTCTGTACACATAAAATGCTAGTGTCTGTATTTAAAATGTAAAGAATGGTATCAACATATCGATTCAAATAAAGTATACCCTTTTTGTAGAAACAAGACACAGGAATCAAACGATCAAAGCATAATGTCAAATTTGTCAAAATACTACAGTAAATGAAAAAAAAATTGTCTCACCCTAGTATAAGCCTGACTTACTGAACAGCTATTAATCAAGGAAAATAATCACCGCTAATGAAGCAATGGTTCAAAATTTCTAAATAAAATATATATATTTTTATTCTAACTTTAAGGTCAAAGACCCATTCAGGAAGCCTCCATGGACTTTACAATAGGAGAAATGGATCAAATTTACATGTCAATAAAAACAAGATTTACGTTTGTTCAATGTAGTTTTATATTGTATAGGTGCTCCAAAAACTACAAAATGTGAAATGGACAAAGACAAAACTGCCTTTATGTTTAATAATTTAGGTACCAAATTTTATAAAAAACTTTAGAATTAAATGAGGGATCCAATATCTAAAACTTTAAATAAAATAATAAAGAATTTCTGGTATCATATTGTTTAATCAGTATTCAACACCCTTTTACGTAATTTACCTGGTTTTAAATATAATTGACAAACTTTGAATTACTGTGTTGTATTAAAACAAGGTAAGTTTCGTAACAAAGGTGTAGAACATGACACTAACAAAAACTGACTGCTAAAAAAAACCTTTTTTTATTTAACATTTTGCTGAATTATTTTATTTATTTTTCCTATTTTTTGTGTTTTGAGCCCTCTACAAAACAAAATACAATTTATCAATTAAAAATTATATTGGCTCACGCCGTCACCTCCATCATTTACGATCAGTGTCGGATCAAGCGTGAAGCGACCAGCTTCGGCGCCAGATCGGGAAGGGCGCAAATATAAGGTGAAAAGAAGGTAAAGTTTGCTGTTCCTAAATTGTTGGGTAGTGGTTAAATCCAAAGAAGTACATGGAGAGAGGCGCAAAGTGAAGAAGAGGAGCAAAAATTTGAACCTGAAAACTTTTTTTTTTTTTTTTGGTATTTACTTTTATTTAGTGGTTTTGTCTCAAATATACATCGGGTGGGGCACAAACTGAAGAAAAATGTGATGTTTTTCCATGAGTACCCTTTTTTGCTGTTTAATTTTTTCTAAGATCGTTTTACTTTGGCTGGCACTGTTCAAACGGCCGCAACATTTACTCTTTGCTTCGGTACAAAATAGATCTTAGCACTGTTTACGACTTTACCTTTTCCGGACACCATGTATGTGTATGGGTATATCAAGCTTTTTTTTCTTATTTTTCTAATCACCTTTGAAAGTTTGTCGAATGAATCTAAACACCCTGTATATTGGAACACACACCATTATAGTTATAATTTGCTTAAATTATTTACAAAAAATATTTTTATTTGTGTTTGGTTAAAGAGTTATTGCATTTTCGAGATTTTCGTTCAATAATTAAAAAAAATAATGAAAATCATATAATATATGTAGGTATCTAAAAACTGAAGGCGTATCAATAAAATTATATATATATTTTTTTCATTTAATTGAGTATGGTTTAAATTAATTTCGCGAACTAAAAAAACTGACGGTGGAAACTTTGGATCATTACAAGTAAATAATTAAAATTTATTTCTTATTTCATATATTTTAATTACCATTTTGATGAACGAGTAAATGGTTCGTTCCTTCATAAATAATTTAATAAGTACGATAATGAAACAAACAGAAAATTAGCTAGTCAAAATGACGCAGCAGCGTCAAAAAAAAGTAAATTATAATTTTGTTTTGGTAATTAATTTTTCATTTTATGTGATTAAAATAAAACTTATTTACATACAATACGGACGATGACAGGGTAGTAAATGGTAAAAGCTTGACCTTATTGGCGCTTGCCGCTGACCTTTAACATCAAAAAATTACTAAATACTAAACCTTTGTTGTTTATACTGGATCCTGGATAATCCATATGTCCGGAAATACTTTATTTCTAAGATACAGTGTGTTAAACTTTAAGAAGAAAATCGGGTGTTTGATAATATCTTAGTCTTTACGATTTAAATAAAATTTGGCTGTAGTATTTGTTAAAATAGGAAATTAATTTAGCTCTAAACTAATTTTAATTAGTAAGACCAGTGGCCGCGCGTGACGCATCTTGGCTCATATTATTGTCAAAAAAATTACGCCACTGATTTTTTGCGGATGAATCACCTAAAAATACAACTTGTTTGTTTTTATTTTTCGTAGCTTGCTTATTAAAAAAAAACCCTAAACTGCATAATCCTGGATCATACAACAAACATTAGGGCACTTTTTGTTAGTAATTATGTAGTAACAAACACATTTACTTATTTAAATAACCTAATATCTAATCTAACAAATTTTACTTAAAAGGTGTTTTAAATTTTTAAAAAGTTTAAGCACCCTGTATCTTGAAAACGAAAAATCTGAGGACCCTTGTCCGAGGTATCTGAGAATACTTCGGATATGAATTCTATGACTAACTTTAAGCAAAAATGATTCTATTCAATTTCTAACAGTTCTTGAATTATTTGGGTTTGAAGTTGCCAAGACATAAAGTCTAGTGTAATGAAATGAAATTTGCGACTAGTTTGTATAGGTAATTTATGAATTAGCACATTGAGTTGTAATGATGATTGTTTTTCGCTAATTGCCATCATTGACAGTTGTTGGTTATTTTTTTGCATAACTCGTGTTAAAATTAGAAGGACAATGTTTTTTTACATGACTGTACTTCAGCCCATTATGGAAGGGGGTCACTGATTTCCTAAATGAACAGTACCCAAATCAATGGACAGGTCGTGGTGATCCCATCGCTTGGCCACCGCGATCTCTGGATCTCAACCCACTAAATTTTTACATGTGGGGGTGTGAAGACACTTACCTATTCAATGGGAAAACCTAATAAGAAATTAACATTAACTTATCCAGAAGATTCGTGAAGCGTTTTATGAAATAAAAAATAATATGGGGAACTACAACTGGGAACGAGAGCTGCGATGAAGGATTGAATTATGCATTGCACAGGGCGGAGGTCATATTGAACATTTTTAATAATCGCACTGTCATTACGTTTTATTGAAATAAACGCTTTAAACTTCAAACCCAAATAATTCAAGAACTGTTAGGAATTTTGAAAAAGTCATCATTTTTGCTTAAAACTAGTCATAGAATTCATATCCGAAAAATCTCGGATACCTCCGCGACCACCCTTGGATGTATTGGGATCTCGGAAACCATAGGAGATAGAGAAACGGTTAAATGGGGAAAGTTTTAGGCAATTTTATGAGTAACATCATGCCGCTTACATAGTGAGTCTGGCTGTTCAGGTTTTTGAGATATTTTCAAAAAACTGAAATGTTGCATTTTTGAAAATAGGCTGTAACTTTTTTATTTATCAAAATTTTTGAAATCTGTGAAAACATTTTCAAAGCAACTTTTTATGTAGAATACACCTGTGTGGTCAATTTTTTTCGCCGCGTTTCAGTTTTCTGGAGCCATCATCAGCTTTCTTTTTCTTATGGCGGCCATATTGGATTTTTACATCATCGTTTAAAGCAAAAATTACAAATTCAGTGATGTATCACACTTTGCTAAAAAAATATAATTTAAGCGATGAAAAGAGAAAGAAAGAAATCTTGATAAAACAGGCAACGTTGCATAAAAAACACTCGAAAAAACAACACGGAATAGAACTTAAACGCATAGAGGTTAAAATTAAATCGAATAAAACATATTGGTAAATCAATAATTTTTTGTAATAGTTTTCTATTCATAATTGTCAATATTCCGTATACATCCAGTACACGCTTATATCGACTTATCGGCACTATTAAATATTTAATAAGACCCTCATGTGCAAGTCACTTAGATGCTTCAGAATCCACTAATTAATATTTAGAATTAGACGCAATTACATCAGATAAATTAAAAGATTTTTGAGCAAAATGGCTGTCGTTAATAAATCACTGAATTGCAATTGTTTATTTAAATACCGTAATTTGGCGAAAAATCTGATTTCTAATACTGGCATGTGCATTGGCCTCGTCTCTAGACATTGCCTGTAGTCATTGTTTATCATGGGTATGCTAAAAACGATGTTTACGAATTTGATTCCAATAAGTAGAAAGTACTCGAACAGAGAACGATGGGATGTATTAGGCACGATCAATCTAATACGTTAAATCGCAGTATCAAGAATGGTTTTTACAAAATGTCAAAAGTGTATTAATAAAAATGGCCAGCATTTTTAACATTAATGTGTTAAATATTTAATTTTTAAGTTTAAAGTTTCTTTGCGTTGTCGTATCATTGTTTTTGACGTTCATTAATAAAAACCTATTATAAAAAGATTCTCTTGATTTACCAATATGTTTTATTCGATTTAATTTTAACCTCTATGCGTTTAAGTTCTATTCCGTGTTGTTTTTTCGAGTGTTTTTTATGCAACGTTGCCTGTTTTATCAAGATTTCTTTCTTTCTCTTTTCATCGCTTAAATTATATTTTTTTAGCAAAGTGTGATACATCACTGAATTTGTAATTTTTTGCTTTAAACGATGATGTAAAAATCCAATATGGCCGCCATAAGAAAAAGAAAGCTGATGATGGCTCCAGAAAACTGAAACGCGGCGAAAAAAATTGACCACACAGGTGTATTCTACATAAAAAGTTGCTTTGAAAATGTTTTCACAGATTTCAAAAATTTTGATAAATAAAAAAGTTACAGCCTATTTTCAAAATGCAACATTTCAGTTTTTTGAAAATATCTCAAAACCTGAACAGCCAGACTCACTATGTAAGCGGCATGATGTTACTCATAAAATTGCCTAAAACTTTCCCCATTTAACCGTTTCTCTATCTCCTATGGTTTCCGAGATCCCAATACAGCTGCAGTTTCTTCGCATAAATAAATAAATAAATTGTGCCCCTTTGGTGTTCACCTATAATTAATGCAGAAACATTTACCAAAAAAGGTAACCGACCTTAAAGATATGATATACAGGGTAATACAGAATGTGTTAAAAAATTTAAGGTCAGATTTTACATCAGAAAATATTATATAGAAAAGTTTATACAGTGAGGGCGTAAAGTCCGGCCTTTTTTAAACATTTGTTATATCCTCGATTTTCTCAGTTTTTGGTAAGAATCGTAAGAAAAATTCGATTGATATTTAATTAAACTTTCGCTAGAACAGGTCGTCAGGACTTACATGTTTTGCAGCTAATGTAAGTAGGATTCTGCTTCATGGATGGAATTATGGACAAGCATAAGTATTTGGACATTTTAAAAACAAATTTACCTGAAAGTGCGATAAAAATTAGTTTTGGGGAGTAATTATGTTTTTCTTCAAGACAACGACCCAAAGCATAAATTAGAAATAGTTGAATTATGGCTACTCTATAATACACCTAAACTTTTGGACTTTTCTCCTCAATCGCCGAATATTAATCCGATAAAAAAGTTATGGCGGGTCTTAAAATCTAAGCTGTAAAAACATAACATAAAAAACAGACAAAACTTGATTAAACAAGCTTTAAAAGTATGGAGTAAAAAATACTGAAGATGTAACTAGAAAATTAGTTCAATCTATGCCAAACAGACTTAGGTATGTTATAGAATCAAGAGGTTTTCCGACCAAGTATCAGTTACAACAATATAATATTTTATTTATATTTTTGCCTATTTGCCCAGAATACTTTTGAGATATAGGATGTGAAAGGGTATGTATTGAGTCATATTTTTTTATTGCGTCTCTAGTGTATTTTTAATGAGAGTGTGGTAAAATGTGTTCGGTTGTTTTTAAGGAGTATTTATACATAATATTGTGTTATATGTTTTAGTTGTTATAGTGTAATGTCAGATAGTTGTTAAAAATATATTACTGTAACTGTTACTTTAAAGGGTTACAAAATAAAGTTTTTAACACATGTTATTTGGTATAATAAATAAAAATAGTGACGTCCATGATAAATTAATTCTCGTTTTTCGTAATAATTAGAAACAATTATCCCCTAAATAATGGTGTCAACTTTATAAATATTGTTTTAGTCTACTATTTGGTCTTATATACAGGGTGCCATACTATATTTTGGCCAATTTTGATAGCGAATAACTTTATTACAAATAAAGTTATCAAAAACGCAGTTTTGCAAAAAGTCTAAGATTAAAAAAAATGTAACATAGGCTATGGTCATTAAAAAAAATAGTTATTTATTAGATAAGTGAGTTATATTACATATAAGTTACGCAAGAAAAGTTTAACTCCTCGAGCCCGAAGGGCGAGAGAAGGTAATTTTCTTAGGTGACTTATATGTAATAACTCACGTGTCTAATACAAAATTTTATCCAACACTTTCGTATAAATCGTTTTTAATATCGAAAATAATTTGGAAAACGTCATCCATTATTTGTTACTTGTCATTGTCAACACCAGCAACAAAATTTTGTATTGTCTATAATTCACTAGTGAGCTAAAGGGTACTTTAGCTCACTAGTGACTTATAGTAACTTTATATCCTCAAAATCTGATCAATTATGTGATATTATATGTAAGTGTTGGATAAATGTATTTATCCAACACTTACATATAATATCTACATAATTGATCAGATTTTGAGGATATAAAGTGTACTATAAAAGTCACTAGTGAGCTAAAGTACCCTTTAGCTCACTAGTGAATTATAGACAATACAAAATTTTGTTGCTGGTGTTGACAATGACAAGTAACAAATAATGGATGACGTTTTCAAATTATTTCTCGATATTAAAAACGATTTATACGAAAGTGTTGATAAAATTTTGTATTAGACACGTGAGTTATTACATATAAGTCACTTAAGAAAATTACCTCTCTCGCCCTTCGGGCTCGAGAGTTAAACTTTTCTTGCGTGACTTATATGTAATATAACTCACTTTATCTAATAAATAACTATTATCCAACACTTACATATAATATCTAGCATAATTGATCAGATTTTGAGGATATAAAGTGTACTCATAAGTCACTAGTGAGCTAAAGCACCCTTTAGCTCACTAGTGAATTATAGACTTTAGCCTCACTCAGTGACTTATACTACCTCTTTATTACCCAACATTTCACAATTACAAAAATAACATATAAAACAACCAATATATTATACTACAATTTATTCGTGTTTATATTAACAGTAATTGTTATATTAGATTTATCTTGGACAACGTTACATTGTGCGGAGTGTTCTTCAGGAAGTCTTTCAGCACCAGTACTTTGCCTGGTGCGCTCTTCACTCCTGTATTCGTCTTGCAATCTCAAACTTCGTTAGAGATGCAATCTTTCTAAATATCCTGCCACGGTAGAAGACTTCCACCCGCCATGGCGTTTAAGGTTGGTGATATCGGCCCCAGCGTTGACTAGAAGTGTCGCTGAAGAACGCCGCATGCTATGACCACTACATAAGATTTCATCAGGGTAGTTGCAAATAATGAGCAACTACTCGGAATTTTCGAAATTTTATTTTTATTCCCACGCATTGCCTAGTGCATTTGCCTTTTGAAAGTTGACAAAAAATCTTTGTGAGGCGTGTTCTCTGGCCTTAGGGACACATATTTTCTAAATAATTCAAGCACATTTACCAAAAAATCCTTCTTTAAAATTGTAAAGCTTCTCGATTTGTTTGTCTTGGTATCAGGTATAGAAACATATATGTACTGCAGCTTCCTTTATCTACTATATCTTCAATACTTGCTTGAGTTAGTTCGTCACAACGGCATGCACCAGCGATTCCCAATATCAATGCAACCTATAAAAATCCGAACAGATAAATATTTAATACCAGAAACTGAAGTAAATTCATACCTTTGACATTAAGTGCTCGTCGTCAGGTGCCTCAGCCAAAATTTTTCGATGTATTGCCTATCCAGAATTTTGCCTTTTTCGGTTTGAAATTTCTTGAATTGCTCTTCAAATAAGCGACAATCCTTCATACCTCCCTATATCCACGTTCTTATATTTTTAAGGTCGTTTTTATCATTGAATACTTGGTCCACATTGATGTAGGGAGCAACTTTTCGATAAAAAACAGAAAGTAAGCCATAATAATATCTTCATTTATAGGATTTATACGAAAGTGTTGGATAAAATTTTGTATTAGACACGTGAGTGAGTTAGCATAAGTCACTTAAGAAAATTACTCCTGTCGCCCTTCGGGCTCGAGAGTTAAACTTTTCTTGCGTGACTTATATGTAATATAACTCACTTATCTAATAAATAACTATTATTTAACTCTAAAAATTCACAACTAAGAGTATTATTTGACAATAAATAAATAATTGCTACATACAGCAGGTTACAAAAAAAAAAGAAAAATACGGCAGCTAAACTATAGGTCATTTTCAAATATCAACAGAAGTTAAAAAAAGTAATTTTGTGAAAAGCTATTTTTGCCGTATTTTTCTTCTCTGTAATCTTGTATGCAGCAGAGGAGTATATAATAAAAAACTTTGGTAATTGTCTAAAAAATGGGCGCAACTGGCGATTTTTACGAGAAATTTAGTATGTGGAGTTTTCGGGCACTGATCGCGAATCTACAAAAATTGTTTTTGGAAACCTTTCTTGCTTCGAGATATCCATCATCAAAGTTGAAAATGAAACTAACTTCCTGCTTCACTTTATTTTTCCCTTGTTTTTTGTACACAATTTTTGATTTTAAACTGAAGTGGCAGACAATATTTTTTTGATTTTCCCTTTTAAAACCCCATACTTTCGTGCAGATTTTAAACTTTTTTTGAATTAGATTGCATAGCTTTCCCCTTTCAATCGCAGCAAATTAGCAGCTTTACTGTTTGTAATTTCCTTTGCACTGCAAGATTGCATCTGCCGAACACTGTCCGATATGGAAATAAAGATTTTCACACTAGGCAATAATTTTCTCTCAGGGCTAATTGAGATCAACACCACCTGCAGACCGATTGAACTATTTTGGTTCTTATCAGTTCGGTGTAGGTGATAACAACAAGCTCCAAAAATTCGAACAAGAACCGAAGATGTCGAATAAACATATTAGTTTATTGTCCATTACGCCATCTATCGGTAGTGTAAAAAACAAGCGAACCTTAGTTCATAACCAAGACTTAACGAGAAAGTATTCTTAACAAGCAGTCGAAATCATTCTACAAAATGAAAGAGAAAAAAACTCCTATTGCTTGTATAAATTCCCTTGAACTGGTAAGGTTGCATTTATCGAACACTGTCCGATCTGAAGATACAGGGTTTCTCACACTAGGCAAAAAGTTTTTCTTCAGGGCTAATTCGTGATCACCATCCCCAGACCGATTTCTGAACAGCTGTCTAAATTGCTTTTACCAAGTATCCCCATAGAACTTGGAAGCCTTCAATTTCTAAAAGTATACCCCTTTTATGTAAAACTAGATTGAATCCCGTCAAATTTGACGGTTTTAGTCAGTTATTAGTGATTTAAATAAAGCGCCTCTGTCCAATGATTTTAAACTCTCCTAGCACTATGACATTTGTTTGTGATATTTGCTTAATGTTGTTGCTATTTTATAGGATAGATTTTATTTTTTATATATAATTAAAAGAAAGAAAAAAACGCAACAACAAAATTATGAAATAAAACGCATCCAGTTAGCCGGTGAGGCAAATAAATAACCTTGGCAGCGGTATTAATAACCTATAAAATTATTTGTGTTCCGTCAAGCGGTCGTCTACCAATGATACATTAACCACGCAACTTGCAACGTGCCACATACGGTAAATACGGCGCATTTACATTTACCCTTAAAACTACAGTAAAAAGCACAGGAACCTGTAATTTGATGGGTTTTAAGCACCCAAGACTGGTCATAAGTCTTACATTGGGAGAGTCATGGTTGGTTCTGGTCAGGTAAATCTTGTTTCTTAATTCCTGAATAAAGCGAATTAAAAAAACTGACCAGAACTAACCGTGACCCCCAATGTGACAGTTTTGGTTAGTTCTGATATATCAATATTTGAAAATAATCGATATGTCGTTGCCATCCCTATCGATACTGCGTTTGACGTAATATTCCCCGCGATATAGGCAACACACGTTGCATTTTGTTTTTAGAGAAGAAAAAAAGAAAATAAAACAATAAAAAAGTACTTATGCGACGTCTCAGTACCAGAGGATCGTTTAAAAAAAACACCATGTAAATTGGTACAGCAGAAGTCTCTATTGAAGTGTCTGAAAATTATGGCTTTGCGTTTAAAATATATAGATATGTTAAAAAATAGGAATTTTTATTTAAAAATTACATACAGAGTGGCTCACAAGAGTTATTTTATTTGTAATTTGTGCAAGATACCGCAGAAGGTAAGGCGCCTAATGGTTATAATATTAATGTTTCTGATACGGATTTTAGATTTTTGTTTTTTTCAAATAACTGCCAACTTTATAGAGGATGTCCGAAAAGGTGATGTAAATAATAGGGGTGATAAAGTAAGCCAAAATAAGGTAAGTAATTTTGGAAACTAAAAAACTCATACTAATGCTTCTCTTCAGTAATTCGGCACTGTAGGGGGAGAAACGATTTTTATTTTACATCATGTATGCATTTTTGACAGAGGTGACAAATTAGACATTTTGCTTTTAGAGTTTAATTTCTTCATCTTTTTTCTACAAAAAAAGGTAGGTATACTTTTACGTATCTTTTAATTGATATCTTTTACCGTTCGTCATAAAATCGCATTTTCTAATAGTAATAATGAATTGGGATGACAAAGATATTGAAAAAGAATTTATTCTGTTTTAGTATTATTTCTACAAAAAGAAAGCACATACAATTTTCTAAAATTAAATTATAAATGCATAGTTATGAAGAGGGATAATTGTATCTTTAAAAATAAGGAGGCTTTGATTTGTTGTTGCAATATAATGGCTGTGCTGCAAAAATTTAAATTAATAAGTTTAGATAAAGAAAACAAGTATAAAATGCTATTTTGGAAAATTTTTATACGGTAGTGGAAAATTATAGTATGTAACACACGCATAAAGTGTTTTTTTACTCATGAGATTGCCGCACTCGCCTAACAGCTCGTGCTGTCAAACTTCCCATTCATAAAAAAAGTATCACTTTATGCACTTGTTACATAAATTACTATTTTTATTCGAAAGAGTGAACTTCCACGGTGGTCCCATAATAATAATAGACTTATTTTTTTGCGACAAAGCTGACTCTAGTAATTATGCTCCGATATGAACCCATGCTGGTTGTTTGAACAATCAAGTAACGTCAAAATTTTCTAATTTGTCATGCAATTGTCATTAAACTAATTTATCTTTTTAAATTTGATTTTATCGTGTAATTGCGTGTATTTTATTTTTGTATCAGGTGTTTCCGTTTATACCCAATTTATACGTATTAGGGGATGCATTGCCGTTCTGTGCGAACAGTTTACGTGAGAGAAAAAGGTAGTAGGTATGTAGTAGTATTTTTTAGTGTACGGTCAGCAATTAAATATTAATAATAATAAACTAACATTTAAAAAAACTGAACCGACTTCAAAATAAATAAAGGGATATTATTTACAAAGCGGACGCATCGCTGATTTTAATGAAATTTGGTACACAAGTTTGATAATGAATATCTCGAAAAAGAAACGTGTCGGACTAAAAATTCTTTCAGATTCGTGATCAGCGAACCAAAAACCCCGTAAACCAAATTTTATTAAAATCGGCTCGTCCGGTTTGTAACTAATTACCTAAATAAAGTAACTAAAAATTTTAAAATAATGATTTTTGATTTTTTTCTAATCATTAGCTATTTTAAAATTTTTAGCTACTTTATTTATTTTAAAGTCGGTTTAGTTTTTTTAATGTTTATTAAAACAACCATCTTATATGTAATAAAAATTGCGCTTTTAAAGAAAATCTTTAAAACAAGGTAAAATTAATAAAAACGGTGTTTATGCGCCCTTTTAATTTATGATACTCATAATAATTACTGCTTTATATTATTTTACCTCTTTTTATTGATTTTATTTAATAAACACAATTTTTATTACATATAAAATTGTTGGTATGTATTTTTGGACAATGGTAGGTCCCGAGCCCTACTGTGGTATTCCGTCATGTCAAATAAGGTCACCTATTAGATCATGAATTATGAGCGAATCCCAAGACTGGTGGATAAGAAAACCCGGACAGCGTCAAGCGAAAATATTCATTAAAGCTTACTCGCCAGAATTTACGAAAGACCTTCTGAATTACAACCATTTACCACTTACCATTTTAAAGTGCTTTATTAAGTTGGTTATATCAACAATTTCATATAATTTACAACATAAATGTATTACAACCGGAAGGCGATACGAATAATAGTGAGTCAACTAACAGGTCGTTGCATGGCAGAAGAAAACCTATGCAGGTTGTGCCAGAAGGAGGAAGAAACCGCAGAATACGTATGGTGCTACTGTAAAGCCCTTTGTCGTCTGCCATTTAAGGCTGGGTGAAGAAAAACTTAAAGCAGGAAGATTTATCAAGGAACCGGTTTCAAGCTTGTGGAGTCCCATTAAAAAGACCGGCTTGGATAGCGTGCTCTAACCTATGGACGGAGGGCACACAATAAACCTGAGCAGGTTGTAATGATAGAGGATATACAATTCACCTCCTAATCTAATCTAATCTAATATTTTAAAAATGCGATTTTATGAAGAAAGCGACTGATTTTTCATGGCAAAAGCCTTTTTTTTGAATTGGCAAAAAAATTTTGTTTGTTTACATCGAAAGCAGATATGTAAATCATTGTTTAATTGTTTAGATATATACCATGTTTATTCTTGATTTGTACTTTTTATAGGGATACAGGAAGCTGCCTTTACTTATCACATATTAATCAGTAGTCGTAAATAATTTGTTGAGTGACGCAAAAAGTTGTTAGTGTGGAGCTAATCTGTTTAATCATATTTTTATAGGAAATATATTTTTTTATTAACTAGTAAGTATGTTAAAAAACATTTATTTGATAGAATTACCTTATTGTCCTGTTTTAAATAAAATCAGTTTGCTTATTGGCTCATTTACTATTAATTTTTAAAAATATGTTATTTCTGAAAGCTTGCGAAAAAGGCTATATTTGTCGGCAACATATTTTACATTATTTTGTTAAGTCTTGATTTGTGATTATTATTTTACATCATTTACTTGCGATTATTTGCTACCCTGGAAAAATATAATATATTTCTTTAGTTCTAACCGACAGTCTGGTCTTAAGTCGGATTTCCATAAAAAATTGTTCTTTATACCAATACGCATAAGCCCACACAGTTTCACGCAAATCTGTCACAATTTTGTTCTTGTAGAGATATCAAAGCGATTACACACATTCTTATATCCGCGTAACAACGTTCTATGTGCCCTGGCAAAAAACTCTCCTATATTTCATTGGAGTGGGCTTATGTCCTAATCAAGTCGAAAACAGGGGCTTGATAAAAGGGAGGGCTGTGGAAGGCTTAGCCCCTCCCCCAGAGAGCGATTTGCCCCACCAAGAAGGCAATTAGCCCTCACAAAATAAATACCCTTAAACCATGTTAATTTTAATAAAAACCTAAAAGTTGTTTAAAACCATACTCTTTTTTTTAATAACCTCATTTTTCGCCACGTCTAATAAAAGACCTTTGACCCATTAAATGTAAAAAAAGGTCGTAAGAGACTTGTTTCCGTGTAAAAACGTTGTAAGTGACAAAAAGGTTGTTTTAGGGATTTTTTTATCTTCAGAACTTCTTATTAAAGGTTCATAATAATATATTGTTTATTTTAAATACAATAAAATACCCTATAATTTAGCAACCTGAGTGTTGTAGTTTTTATTCTAATGAAAAAGCGTTTTTTTCGTTTTTCTCAAAACTAACCTTTTCCGGTAAGGTTTTTCCGGCTTACCCTTTAATTATTAGGCCGGAAGACCTTCGTATGACTGAGTGCTTTTCTAAGAATTTTAACTTGTATTAAAAAAAAAAACAAGTTTTTTCTGCTACCCGTTTATCACAAAGTAACTTATAGAGTTTAAATTACTTTCTGGTCAATGTAGACACAATTAAATTAATAACAATTACATAGCTGTTATCAAGTGGAAATTTAACAAAAGCAAATAATCTCAAAACCCACATGGCCATTTTCATTTTCTGCTATCGAATCGAAATTAAAATTATAATTTGTTTACATAAAGTCACCATTTTTAATTACTTTTAATATACATACAGTATTTGTTTTTGTTATCTTTTTTTTTAGTTTGGGATCAAGTCAGGGGCCGTATTATCCATTAGGCTGACTAGACTACAGCCCAGAGCGCCATGAAAACAATAGGCGCTAGACAGGGGAGTTTTTTCAAAAATTTGGAATGAATGGGAAAAAGTGAAGAGGAAAGAACTTTTTTTTTTGGTCATCAAATTTTATTTCGGGTAATGAAGTAAGGCGTCTGGAACTTAAAATAGGCGCAAGGGAGAAAAAGGACCTTTTTTTTCTGTTCAAAAATTTTTTGATGGAAAATAGGCGCTCCGGAAATTCTTGCCTAGGGCGCCTCAAACAGTTAATACGGCCCTGGATCAAGTTAATTTATTTATTTATATGTATATATAAGTTCTTGAGCCTTAGAATAAACAATTTAATAAGAGTTTTAAATTCTTTGGGCATAGAGGCTCCTAAATGACAAAAAAGAAAAGAAAACAAATATATAACCTGGTAGAAACGACTACTTGGCTGGTTACTTTAAAATTACGGAGTCTCCAAATAAATGGATGACCCGGGTCGCAATGAAGACGGTGACACGTGTTTCATCCTTGTTGGGAATCATCACAACCGCTGTACATTGCTGACAACTTGGCTATGCTTTCTAGTCGCTAAACAATAATCCCTGTCGGAACTAAGGGAGTAAGTTCAGCGGCCAGAGCCATCTCGCCAAGCAATTTCAAAAACAACCAGCCAGAGCACCGTTAGATTAAAAGGGTAAAAAGGGTGCCATCTATTATATATATATATATATATATATATATATATATATTTATATATATATATAATATAAGTCCCTGGAGCCAATATTGAAGTAACTTCATGATAATAACAATTTTAACAAGATTTTTAGGGGGTTCCTTTTGACAAGTTCAAAGCGAATATTCATACCGCCATATATGGATAAAGGCTTTAACCCAGCCTGTCAATGTCAAATGTTTCGAGTGTTTGACTGGGCAAACGCGTTACCACTTACCATTTTGTTGTAAATGCAATTTTTAAAAATTGTGCCAAAAATCGTAAGGGTTACAGTTACGAAACCCGCCCAATCCAACCCCTAAAACATGTCAATGCGCCTTATGGAACAAATTTTTGGGGGGTGGCTCCTTTCATTGGGCAACCCTGTATATTAAATGTTATAGGTGATTGAACTTACCTGGAAAGCAGTCATAACTGCACTTGACCTAACGAGATCCTTTTGCAGCATGAATGACTTCCAATACAGCAGCATTTTGGAAGATATTTAGAGCTAAATTACACGTATCATATAATGATTTTGTTCCTGAGTTGAGATAGTATGAGATAAGTTGAATAAAAATTATGCTCCATCTAAAAAAAAAAAAAATATATTGATTAAATTTCCTTGATGCTGTAAAGTTCAACTTTTATAATACAAATCACGTTTTGCCCTTATAGGGATTGTAAATATCACGATATTTATACAAAATATCGAATATTAACGATATACAGGGTATCCAGGAATTTGTGGGCAATGTCTCGAATTTATATAGAATACATGAAAACAATATGACAAGTTCCTATAAACTTTTTTTCGCAATACCCTCTTTACTGAGATATTTGCCCTTAAAGGAAGCCGCTGAAAATCGGTTTTTATTAAATAACTTTTATAATACTTGGTTAATTGATTTATTTTTTAATATATAACAGATATTAATAAAGACTCCTTAAAATGGTACCCTCTTAAAACATTTGTATTTATTAGGGCGCCAAGGACGGACTTACCCTCACACAATAGTGCTAATTATTTTTACACTCTGTATATTAGAACAATAAAAGTAGTAATTTTGGATAGCTTAAACCCTTAAATCAAAAAAGGTACTCCTGTTTAATGTCGATAAATTGAACCGTTTTCGACCAAAACAAGTTTTTGTGTCGTGGGAACATCTAAAGACATTAGATTATTCTGTTGCAATTAGCACTAAAAAATTCTTCAGAAAAGATTTTTTGTTAATTTTCACTACAATAAAAATTAATTTTGCGGCACTGTAGAGGGTTTTATATTCTTTGATAATTAAAGCTAGATAATACAATAATGAAAGTGACAGATCTGTGACAGTTCCGGGAAATAGTTGGAAATTTTAACTCTTTTCGGAATCCGCCGATTTTCTTGTTAACTTTTGTGCTTATCTATGAGTTTATTAGATAACCTAATTCATTTTTTGCCTCTATAAACAGACGACTTTATGAAAATCGCGCCAATCCGCAGTTCCGGATTTACGCAATTTTTGTTCACATGAGGACTAGGCATAAGCCCTTTCATTTGATACCCATATTGAGGTAGTTGTGAAAAAAAATGTAGTCAGACTTTTTTGGCGGCGGCCATCATAATATTCTCCAATCAAGCTCTTTCATAGTGATGCTCCATATCTGACGAAGTTGCAAGACCCTATCATGTAATCAGACAATGATTTGGTCGGCGGCCATCTTGAATTGTAATTTTTTCATAATGGGCTCTATTCTACCAATCGAGTCCTTTCATTTGATGACCATATATGAGGTTGTAGACAAGTAATATGTAATCCGCCATTTTGTATCGGCGGCCATCTTGGATTTACAATTATAAAGAATGTATCATATTGTATTGTCATCAAAGACAATTGTAGTTTCACTATAGACACCCAAAACAATGCTAAATTTTTGGTCATCAGCTTGGACGCTCGCTACGAGGAATTTATGAAGCGGGTATCCATCGAGTACACACGTAAACAGTACCTATAATTTGCCGCTTCATATATTCAGCCAAACCAGCGTCCAAACTGATGACCAAAAATTTAGCACTGTTCTGAGAGTCAATAGTGAAACTACAATTGTCTTTGATTGTCATCAAGATTAAGAGTGTGTACCAAATTTCAGATAAATCGGTCGTCAGGAAGGGGGTCAAATTCCAATTACTAGATGTGACCCAAATACCAAAAAAAAAAAAAAAAGATCAAATAATAATAAAAATAAATAAACTGGTCAAGTTGAGTAAAACCGTTTAAAATTAACATAAACCCACGGCTTTACTTTGTTCAAGCGGTAGGTAACTCATTATTGACTGAATCATTAGATATGCTTAAAAGTGAGAAAGGACAACACTGCCCATATTGATATACATATTATATTATTTGATATACAGTATGTCCAGGGATGGACCTTACAATAGGACAAATAGACCAAAAATTTAAATGTTCAACAAAGTCATGTATGGCAACTGCTCTTGCTTCTTAAAAAAAACAAAATTATGTAATTGTTTGTTTTTAATTTTTTTCGTACAGGGGCTCCAAAAATACTAAAATTTAAAAATGGGCCAAGACAAAACTGGCTTTATTTTAAATAATTCAGCAAAATATTAAATAACCAAGGTTTTTAGAATTGGATGAGAATCCCATATCTAAAATTTCATATAAAATAAACCAGTTTTTTTTTTGGTCATATTTTTATAAATCATGTTTTACACCTTTTTTACGTAATTTACCTAGTTTTAATACAACACAATAAATCATGTAAAAGTTTGTCAAATATATATAAATGCAAAAGTGTAAAACCAGGTGAATTATGTAAAATAGGTGTAAAACATGATAAAACAAAACGATAACAAAAAAATGTTGTGTAATTTATGTAAACTTTTAGATATCGGATCCATAGTTAATTCTAAGACCTATTATTATTTGACATTTTGCCAAATTATTAAGGTAATTGTCTCGAAAGTGTCAGCAACTCCGATTTTGACGAAAATTGGTATACTTGGGTTTTTGAGGCGCTGACCACGAATGTGAAAATTTTTAGTCAGAAACGTTTCGTTTCCGAGATATCCATCATCAAAGTTAAAAACCAATCAAACCTTATTTTCACTATATATTACGCCTTCTTTTGCACAAAATTTTTGATATAACACTTAATTGGCACACAACATTTTATAAATACCCTTAAAAACCCCGTTTTGTATTTATTTTACACATTTTTTTATTAAATTGCAAATATTTTACTCCTAAACACTGTAACTATGCATACATACATATATATGTATGCATGGTTGCAGACATGGCGACTTGGTTTAAAGTAAAGCATTTAAATTAATTTAAAAAAGGCATAATATCAATAAAGGTTGTTTATTAAATGTGTTAAGAAGGTCTTTTTCATAATAAATTAAACATTGTGTGCCAATTTAGTGTTATAACACGAATTTTGTGCAAAAAAAGGAGAAATATAGTAAAAATAAAGTTGCGTTTAGTTTACACTTAAAAACGGACAGAGATCAGGACTGCCCGAAACATTGCGTGAATATATAAAGAGAATGGAAGTCCCAAATTCCTTTAGTATCACAAACTATTCTTTTTTTCAACTATTGGTGTTCCGGCTATTTAAAAGAAAGCAAAATATTAAGTGTTATATTTTGTTGCAATCGCAAAAAATTGCAATACATATTTTTGAGTTACTCAGATACAGAATATCCCATTTAAAAAATACAACTCTTATTAATATCTTAAAAATGAAAACATTTACATTTATTTTATTTTAAGTAAACTACTAGATTCTACGTAAAAAGTTATAAAACTTTTGTATTTAAAGTTTGTTTCTATCCCCATAAATCTCCGGTTAATAAGACATAATAAAAATTGGCAAATTTTTTAAAATCACCCTGTATCCTCAAAACGAATCGACTTAGCCTGGATCTGATTGCACCATTAAACTAAACACGAAAAAAAAAAGAACGAGACACGTAAGTATCTTGGTTTTTTTTGTATCTTTTACCGTTTAGCCTATATCTTATAATCACAACCAAAACTCACCCTGTACATGTAACGGGCATTTCATTTATAATCGCAAACCATGCATCAGAAACTAAATTGCTGTTTTTATGGTTAACATGTTGTGGATCCCAAAAACGGGGTACTTTTCATATAAACAAAAAAAAATCTAAAATGGTTTCATTTCACCAGTTTTCAGTCATTTCTGCTTTAAAAAAAACACTAACCTACAATAAGATAGGTATTATTCAATGTATACATGTAAGAACTTGAATGAGTAGCAATGAGCGGACATTTGCCAAGCCTTGGCATGTCGTCTGTAGCCGGCTTTATGTTGTCATTACAATATTTAATTTAAAATGTATTTTCTTTTTATTTACTTAGAAACTCTTTATTGATTATTACATAATTATATTAAATGTCTTTTAACCAAGGTCCATTAGTTAATTACTATGTTAATTAATGACAAGTTAAACTGAACCATTAATGTATGCAAAAAAATGGGAAAAAATTAAAATTTTATTTACATGGTTTGAAGTTGCCAGATACGGTTTCTAGATTTTTTTTATCTTACTTAATTATTTAAAACACAACACTGGAATAGGTGATGTCCAAGGTCATCCTTACTCCGAAAATATAATATATTTTTTTGTACATATTTTGTTCATTTTTTCTTGAGAAATGCCAATTAATTTATCTTTACTGTATATTTTAATTTCATTAATTTACTTGCTAATTGTACAGGGTGTCCCATTTTGGTTGTCCCTTATGGGAAACTTGGAAACCATAAGAGATATTAAAAATCTGATACCCCATCCTCGAGCTCTTTTTTGGAGAAAACATTTATGGTAAAAACAGATCATCGCTATCGCGAAGCGTTTCAGAGATACAGGGTGATTCTCGATTTTTTCACTTTTTGAAAAGGCCCTGTAGCTTTGTTGTTATTACAGATACGAGAAAACTAATTGCACATTATACAGACACTTTTTTCCGTAGAATCCAGTGGCGTAGCCAAAAATTTTTTGAGCTGTCATTTTTGACATATGACCCAAACATGTTTTTTTTATTAGGGACACCCTATAAATGATTAGGTAATTAAATTGCTTGTTTTTTTCTGATTAAAATAATATATCATAGTAGGTGGTTTAATAAATTTTTTACGTCAAATATTGGAAAAATTATGATTTTAAAGACGCATTTCTTTATTTTAAAATTTAAAAATTTCCTACCACTTTATTTATAAATATATAAGTATGAAATTTTGGTAATTAATATATATGATGTAGAAGATTATTAATACGCATAATAAAATGATACACGGTGTCTCAAAAAATTAAAATAATTTTTTTTATTTTAAAATTTAAAAATTTCCTACAATTTTATTTATGAAAATAAAGGGATGAAATTTTGGTATTTGATAAATGTGATGGTGAGAAATATTATTATACATAAAAAAATGATACAGGGTGTCTCAAAAAATTAAAATTATTTTTTTTTACTTTTAACTTTAAAAATTTTCTACAATTTTATTTATGAATATATAAGGATGAAATTATGGTGGATAATATATATGATAAGGAAGAATGTTATATATATATATATATATATATATATAAATGATACAGTGTTTCCCAAAAAATTAAAAATAATTATTTTTATGTTTAAATTTAAAAATTCATAGCGTCCTTATTGATGAATTTGAAGCAAAAACATTTTGGTACTGTATTAGTATGATAATGTTGTATACAAAAATAAAAATCAAAGTTATACAGGGTGTGTCAAAAATTTTTCGATTTTTTTTTTGGACTTTAAATTTTGTTTTTTTTTTGTCTATTGGTAAAGTTGACATGGAGAATTCATAAAAAATAAAAAAAATAAAAAAATAAAAAAAAACGTGATGAATTTTGAAGTTTAATTAATATAACTTGTTTATTATTGTTGTTGTAAACTAATTTTTTGTTTTTTTCTACGGAAATGTCTCCTGAGCTAAGGGATGACAGATTCCTTTTAAAACAAAAATATAAAACAATTTAAAAAACAGATAGAAGCCGCAATTCGTCTTTAAAATCATAATTTTTCCAATATTTGACGTAAAAATTTATTAAACCACCTACTATGATATATTATTTTAATCAGAAAAAAACAAGCAATTTAATTACCTAATCATTTATAGGGTGTCCCTAATAAAAAAAAACATGTTTGGGTCATATGTCAAAAATGACAGCTCAAAAAAATTTTTGGCTACGCCACTGGATTCTACGGAAAAAAGTGTCTGTATAATGTGCAATTAGTTTTCTCGTATCTGTAATAACAACAAAGCTACAGGACCTTTTCAAAAAGTGAAAAAATCGAGAATCACCCTGTATCTCTGAAACGCTTCGCGATAGCGATGATCTGTTTTTACCATAAATGTTTTCTCCAAAAAAGAGCTCGAGGATGGGGTATCGGATTTTTAATATCTCTTATGGTTTCAAGTTTCCCATAAGGGACAACCAAAATGGGACACCCTGTATAGTCAGGTTTTCAGAATTAAGTTCAGAAAATACATTCTTATTCTTTAAAGAACAAATCGAGAAAAAAAATTATTTCTACCTCTGAAGGATTTTGTAAACAGGGTTCACAAAAACTTTACCAAACATTTTTTTCCAGAAGTAAATTAAAGTTCCCGCCAGTAGAGAAGATGCCATGGCGTCATCACTTCTGTCTCACTTTCAATTATTTTTCTTTTTGTTGCTCGCACACGATGTAAACGACGCGTTAAGACAGCGATAGTTAATTGTCGTCTTTATTTGTATGACGCTTGTGGCATCTTTGTAACTGGTTTTTAGTCTACCTTTATTTTTTATTTATGAGCTAAATTCGAATTACTTTTTCCAGCAGCGTTATGACTAAAATACAGAATTATGTTATTATTATTAACAGGAGTATGAAGAAGATTTAATAAAATTATTTTTGTGTTATGAGGAATAAGAAGCTCCAAATCAAAACACAGTGTTAGATAAATCACAATTTTTAAAATACGTCCCAATTCTTATTGTGGGTTTTCTATCTATTTTCATTAATTTTTAAGGAGCTAATAGGTAGGAAACTTTGCAAAAAAATGTAATTTTATCTACAATTAGGCTAACATTTATTTTTAATTAATTTATTGTTAAGTATGGTCAGCATCGGTAACCTCACATTTTTGATTTTCAAAGGACACTAAAAAAGTTCTTTTAAAATCAAGAGAAATGCATGCTTAATGGGGTGCATTGTTTATCAAAAATAATTAAATTCCTAACAGATCCGCTTTTACTGAATCATTTCCCATAGTTTGTGTACAAGAAAAACATATTAGCTTAATTGTACCTAAATTAGATTTCCTTTGCAACGAGGTTAAATACAGTATTTTAAAAAAGTCCTGTAAGTCCTGTCCTGTCTAAATCTATTTGACCAAAATTGCAACCTAGAGAAAATGTATGTGCCTATTCGCCCTTTAAAAATAAAAAAGATAGGCGCAACAAATAAAAGTTATTATTTGTTAAAAAATGTGCCAGTTTAGTTTGGCCCACCCTGTATTTATATTATTATATTTACATATTTATACCATAATATATTTTAATTAAAATACTTTTAAAACATAAATAATAAAAATGCAGAGTAAAAATTGTGAGTTACTTCCAAAGTTGTGTTTTATTAAAAACTGCATTTTGATTTGAAGCTCCTCAAATATATTTTATAAAGTTTCGTAATGCAAAATAACATAAAAAAAAACTTAAAAAAGATTTAACAAAACACAATATACATTGCACAGGTACAATTAAATTTATACGATGTGTATATAAACTATTAATAACACCTAGATATCTGAGACATCCGTATGTGTTATAGGAACATTATTCTATATAAATATTTCTTATAGTATTTGTGTTGATAATAAATTAAGCTAAACAATAAAAAAGGTAACAATAAAAATATACATGCAAAATATTCAAAAACAAGAAATTCAAAATTACAATTTGTACACACTAACCATTACAACAGTCTTTTTTAAAAGACATGTGAGGTTGGACCGATTTAAAAATATTAAGACTCACAGGCATCACATGGTAAATTATCACAATGTTATATATATATCACAATAGTATCAAGATATTAAATATAAAAATAGGAACTTTAGATTAAGATTAACAATTAAAATTGCAGACAAAAATTTAAATTAATATACAGAATGTACACTCGAACAATCAGTCTCATTATCACAGGTTTTACAAACTAAAAAGGTGGAGAAAAATAGTTATAAAGTGCCAAACATATCGGCGAAAGCTGATTCATAGGCATTGAAGATAAACTCGGAACACTTTTTATTAAAAGCAGAACCTTTGCAGATCTTTGAACTTCTTATACTATGAGGAATTTTGTTATATATTTTAGGTCCAAAATATAATATGGATTTTAAGCTTAAAGTAGTTTTATTTATTGGAAGACTTAAATTTTTATATTCCCTATTCCTTGTACCCAAATTGTGTTTAATTAGAGGTTTGCTTTCAGATTTTATCATAAATTTGGCAACAGACAATATATAAAGGCACCTAATGTTTAAGATATTTTTTGAAAAAAGCATCTTTGATGGATATAATCTATTTTTTTGAAAATTATTTTTAAAATTGACTTTTGAATTATCTCAAGAGAATGTAATGCATTTTTATAAATTCCACCCCATACCAGAATTCCATAGGTGAGTACTGATTCAACCAGAGCCCTATACAATGACAACAATAGTTTTACCTCACACATCTCTCGAAGTACATGGAATTTATGTATTAAAAGTTTAATAGTTTGAGTGACTCTGGTAACATGTTCCTGCCATTTCAGATTCTGATCAACAATGATGCCAAGGTATCTGGTATGAGTAACCTCTCTAATACGGCACTGGTCTTCCTCATCTATATTGAGATAGTCATAGTTCGGTCTATTTTTTTTTGTTATTGAAAATGAAATATAATTAGTTTTTAATATTTAGAGAAAGACCAAATGAATCGAACCACCTTTTGGCAAGTCTGACACCCCTCTCAGCCCGCTCCCTGACATCCTGCCAACTTTCAGCATTAAATGTGATAACTGTATCATCCGCATATGACAAAATGGTACCACCAGTCTCAACCTCAGTCAGTAACATATTAATGTATATTATAAATAATAGAGGACCCAGAACCGTCCCCTGAGGAACACCCATTTCTATAACCCTTTGATCACTTCTAGCACCATTTACCTTAACGCACTGCTGCCTATTAGTCAAATATGACCTAAAGACATCCAACACAGGACCCCTGACACCATATCTGGATAAGATGTCCAGTAGGGCATCATGGGGCACTGTGTCAAATGCTCTTCGCCAAGTCAAGAAAAACAGCTATCGTTTTTTTATTATTGTTAAGGTTATTTGTGATTTCAGTGACCAACTCATACATCGCATTACTGGTACTAACACCCTCAATGAACCCAAATTGCTTATGTGACAGAATGTTATGAGTATTCATCTGCAAAGTTGGTTTACTGACGATATACTTGAACGTCACAACGTCGAAAGAATCATTACCTTTATCGCAGCAATTATCGTTTCTATAGACAAGTGACACCACATTTACTTTTCACTGCACACTCACTCAAATAGGAGAAAACAGATGTCGAACGACGCGGGAGATTGTGCCTCTTTGTCGCTCGTTCCGCGCTCTCGCTTGCACTTCAAGCCTTAAATGGAACGCGCGAGGTAACGGCACATGAGTCATGCTTTTTGATGCGAGCAGCCGGGTCCATCCCATTATAAGACGTTGTCAAGTCAAAATTCTCTATTATTATCACATATTTTCTATTGTAAATAAATATGGTCAAGTATTTTTGAATTTTTTCAATGTAAATTAAACAAGGTTTGGCTGGTTGAACAAGTGATATATAATCACATTTTAAATTATTATTGACTAGTTCGAATTAGCTCCATGGAAAAAAATGTATTTATTTATTTATTTTACTCTCGATTTTACTTTATTGGCAAAGCACAGTCATAAAAATCATTGCAATTTTGCAAATCTTGTATAAAAATCAAAATCATATTTCTTTAAGCTGACAAGTCAAATTTTTAATCAATAATTACACCAAAAAGAACTTTCATAATTTGTGCTCTTATAAACCCCACCTCTAAATAGTCTATCAGTTGGTTTTTTAAAAGTAGTGTTTGGTAGTAGAAGAATAAGAATCTCTTTAGGTTCAATTTGGATATAAAAATACTATAAAAAATCACCAAAAAAAAAAAATAAAATGACGAAAGTGAAACAAGGCAGAAAAAGGTAAAATAAGCTACTATGAGGCTTGTTCGTAGATAATCACAAACTAGGTCAGCGCTAATCAGATATTATCATTTAGTCAGGTGACCGGTTTCCAACTGATCACCTGACATATTTTTAAAATCTGATTGGCACTGACTGGTTTGTGATTTCTCTACGAACAAACCTATGATTTTTTCATAGTAACAATATTTTTCTTAGGGGTACAGGTTTAATTTAAGTTAGTAACTAATGACTTCTGTACTATACTAGGTATATCTATTAAAAAAAAACAAGATTTATAAATAATCTTGTATAAATACTAATTTCTTCGCCTGTTAAAAATAAATTCTTTACCAAACATGGTAAATTTTTATGGTTTAAAATAAGGGCTGTGCTGTAAGCAAGGCTTTATGTTTTTTTTATATTTATCAATTAAAAAAATAATATTTTTTTCAAATATTTTTAGATTCTAAATAATACTTTAAACTTACCCAAAAGTCTGTATCACATTATATCCAATTAAATAATAATGAACAGCTTTCGATGGACCTTTCTTAACAGCCTTTGACACATTATTTGTAGTCTTACTAGAACTTTTATTGGCCATTTTACGCAAAAAAATACACTAAATATTTGATGTAAAAAGTAAATAACTACGAAAGAAAACTAATATACGACAGGATCCATGCATAAATAAATAAATAATATCCGGCTTTCACCCAGCAATTATTTCTACGAGACAAGGTAGAATTTTAGACCTGTTAGACTAGTCGCGGTTAAATTTCGTGTTGCGTAAGCAGTGACGATTTCTCATTGCAGCAAATTCATTAAATATTTATTACCTAAACAAGAAATAATTAACTTTGACCAGCAAATCAGGATTTCTGTAGGTTAAAATTAAACAATTAAAGAACGCCACTGTTTACCTTCGAGTTCTCGGCGTTGCCAGCGTTGCCAAATGGATCAAGGATCAAGTCTTTTCAAAAAGTATTTTTACTAGTTCCAGTTTTGACTAGATTACTCCAGCACAGTCCAGCAGTAAAAATAGAAAAATAAGTTTTGTCTATTTATGCTAATTATTTGGGTTTTTTTACATACAATTTGCGTAACCTCCAAAATTACTAAATTAACCTACATAATGGAAAACACATAATCACTTAACAAAAGTAATATTTAAAGAAAGTGACTCCAAAATTAATGTTGGGCACGATCTAAATATAAAAAACTTGGTACTTGACCGACTTTTATGTAAAGAAGTGATCATCCGAATACAAGTTTTTTTGCTTGATGATTCTATTCTACTTGGTTTGCAAAATCAACCGCAAAACAATGGAAATCATTTAACATATATAAGACAAGTCGTTTTTCCCCATTCTATATATAGGGTATTAAAAATATTAGGAGGTAATTACTTGTTTAAAATAAAGGGTATATAAAAGTTGGGTCAAAAGTAGACCATTAAGTATAGTAATGTGTACCAAATGCGTAAACCGAAATTTGAAAGAGAATTTTCAAAAGTCGTTTGTTTACAGAGGCAAAAACATAAACAAATTTAGATTTTAAATTAAAATAAGGTCATTTTTAAACTAACAATATTAATGAAAATACCCAACAAGCACAAAAATAAACAAGAAAATCGGCAGATTCCGCCAATATAGTAAAAAATTTCCAACTTTTTTTCCAGAACTGTTAACGGATATGACACTTTTTACCATAGCAAGGCTGCCGTCACTCAATAAAATTTCGATATTGGAGTCACGTGATTCCGGACCTCCGCAGTTCCGCAATATTACCGAGCACGTGTATGACGTCACTACTGTCTACTATCCTTATTTTTACTATATTCTCCCTTCTCTTTGCACTAAATTCCTGATATAACACTAAATTGGCACACAATATTTCATTTTACATTAAAAAACCTGTTTAAAACCTGTTTTTTACTGATTATAAGCCTTTCTTTATTAATATAATAAAAGGTTTGCTTTAAATCAAGTCGCCATGTTTGAAACCACTATACAAATAGGTGTATGCATGGTTGCAGCGTTTTGGGCGTAAAAAAATAGAATTTAATAAAAAATTAGAATTTAATAAAAAAACGTGTAAAAATAACTAAAAAAGAGGTTTTTTAAGGATGTTCATAAAATATTGTATGCCAATTTAGTGTTATATTAAGAATTCTGTGCAAAAAGAAGGCGGAATATAGTTAAATTAAGGATAGTTTGAATTTCAACTTTGATGATGAATAATGGCACGCTCAGTAGTGACGTCATACACGTGCCCGGTAAAAAATAATCGCGGCATATCAACGTGCCCCTAGTCACTTCGATTCTAAAACGATATTTACCAATCGGTTATGTTGACGTTTAAACAATTTATTATACGTCAAAGTTGTCACCAATTATTACCGCGGTTATAATTGGTCGAACGCCTAAAATTGATGAAGGACTAGGCATTAAGGAGATATTGCGGTACCAGAATGGTGGAAAAATAAGGTTTTTCACCTCCTTAAGTTTTGCATTTGATTTGAAAGACCCTGTCGAAGGTTTATCAACGTTAAGGAGCAATGTACAAGAAAGCTGAATATAAATAATGGTCTGCATTACATTATTGACTAGTATTGAACACATTTGCATACAGTTATAAGTAAGCAAAAGATAAAAATAAAACGGAAATTATTTACAAGTCAGACACGCCGATTTTATTGAAATTTGGTATACAGTGGTTTTCGGGGCGCTGATCGCGAATCTGAACTTTTGAAGAGATTTTTTCCGACCAGTTATGTTTTCGAAATATCCATCATCAAAGTTGAATATCAAACAAACCTTATTTTTACTATACTTCCTCCTCTTTCTACAAACAATTTTTGGTATAATGACAAACACACTCAATATTTAATTTTTACGTCTTAAATACCCATTTTTTCTATTTGGCCTTGGCGCCTCCATGGCTACTGCGATTGAGATAATTGAGTAAAGCTTTGAAACTATGTGGAAAAAAGGGTAAAATAAATTAATACCAGAGTTTTAAGAGGTGGAAATCAATGAGTGCCAATTTGGCATAATAACTCAAGAATTGCGTGCAAAAAGCAGAGGGTATATGATGAATTTCGTTAGTCTTCTATTCAGATTTAATGATCAATGAAAAATCTCTAGAACAAAGCGTAAAAATTCTTTCAGATTTTTTATCAGCGCCCCAAAAATGCAGGTATGGCAAAATTTAATAAATATAAACATATATTTTAATGCACATAATGAACAAAATTACTTATCTTTTGACAATTTTTTGACTTTGGTTGATAACCTAACCTACACGTCATCACATCTCATTCAAAAAAGTTTACTTTTACAAAGCAGTCCGTGTAAAACCATGTTGCGCAATGTCATTTCATAAATGACTACTCAAAATTTAAAATGTATTATTTACCTTATTTTACACAAATAAATAGATATTAAGCGAAAAACTCCTTTAAATTTGTACCAATTATGTAAATATAAAACAATAAAGTGGTGTTGTGTGGTGTACTTGATATTTGTATTGGTAAATATTTCCAATTCAAATAAAAACAAAAGTGGAAAAAAAGGAAATAATAATAAAAACTTTAATCACTAGGTAACCTTTAAATACTTGTAGTAGATTTAGGCCATTTTAATTACTCTTGGGAGATTGACAGTGCAAATTACTTTAAAGAATGTAACTTTGTATTCTAAGTATAGGTAAATAAATAATATTTTCAAATCTTCCAATGAGTATTTAGACTTTTTCTTAAAATTTTAGTTATTTAAATTGCAAACAAAATAGTTTTAGTGACATTAAAAACCTGTTTAATAAAAAAATCTTCATATTTTCTATAAAAAAATTGGGTAAATTCTACTATATAATGTTGTGCTTGGCAACACTGTTTCAAAATCTTATAGTCATCACGAGCGCCTCTATTGTTCTCTAATAGAAACGCTGAAAATTGAGCCCGTTTTTCTCAAATAATACCGATTTCGTTTACACACCTTCTTCTAGGTCACCATATATCTAAATGTTATGATTTGGTTACTGGTCCGATTAGAGGTACATTAGGTACAATATTTTTGAATTTGTTGTTCGTTTTTGTGGTTAGTTTATAGTTTATAACATTCATTACTTTTTATGCTTTTCATGACAAAATAATTAAAGGTAATATTTTTTTAAAATAGAAATTTGTTCATTAGTAATGGGACATATTTATGTCTTCTTCCAAACAATGCCATTCTTAAAGCTTTAATCTGATTTTACCCATAATTTGTTATACCTTAATATTATTTTCCTGAATATGCAATTTTAATGCTAGTCTACGTTACTCCCAATTTATCGTTTTTTTGCTTGTGCCATGTTAAATAATAATTTAATTTTAGGATTTATTCTTGTCCATGGTTACATTTCAAGTAAAGTATAGAAACCAATATTTTCTTGATAAGAAATATGCTTGTGGTTTTGCTACAATAATATTTGGCCAAAAGAATTTTTACTGCCAAGATGGTGAACTACGTCTGTAGAACGTGCTTGTATGTCTGCGATAATGAATTTTCATTTAGAAGGCTAGAAAAAGTTAAACAAGTACTGGAATTGTTTGTACCTGAAATTGTAAGTTCTGGAAATCTCAGTCTTTATTTTAATCTTTACAAAAAATTTATTTGGTAAATGTCAACTACACCTTTTAGGATGCTGCTTTTGATCAGCAAGGTTTTATTTTTGAGATATCCATCATCAAACTTAGAACGCAAACCAATATTTCTCCTTTTTTTTTTGCACCAAATTTTTGATTTAAACATAAACTGGTACACAATGTTTTATAAGTGTCTTTAAAAAACCTGTTTTTTATTTATTTTACAAAATTTTCATCAATCATAAAACTTAACTTTTAATTTTTTAGCTGTGAAAACTAAAGTGTACCCTACCAGTATTAAAGTCTAAACTTCATAGCATTTATGACGCCTATCATTTTTTTTTTTTGTTTTTTTTTTTGTCCTTTTGGGGTCATCCCACCCAGGCCCGACGACCGCCCCCTAGGTGGTGCACCGCAGCCTGAAGGCTTATTGTACCTTGACCCCTACTCCTTCCCATTCACACACCATTCATTCCATAGCTTGGATGGTTGTTGCTCGGTCCGTTTGTTCACCCCAGAGCAGAACACCGCGTGCCGTTGCCCAAAACCCACAATGCCGGTCACCCATCCAAGTTATGGGCGCGCCTTACTGTCACTGCTTAACTCCGGAGATCGACGCTTGCCGATACAACCGGAGCAGCCACAAGCGCGCCTACACACACACCTATCATTTAGTGTAAAACATAAAAATTGCATTTAAAAAAAAAAGGCAATATTGTTAACTTTATGTTAAAAGGCTTTTTAAGTTTGATGATAAATACCTTGAGAATGAAATGTCAACTAAAAATTCTTTCAGATTCATAGTCAGTGCCCGCCCCAAACAAACTCAGTAGAGTAAAAAACATTAAAACAAGCATGGTAGTCCAATAAGTAAACATTTTTTCTTAATTTTTGGCAATTTAAACTATATGAATTCTTTTTATGTCCATCTAATATATTTTAGCATTAGTGATGTTGAAATATTAGTCTAACTATTTTAAGGTGTCGAAAATCTTTATTCGCCCTTTGCAATTCCCCAAGTGGAAAAGAGAGTATTTCTGAATATACTGAATCACATAAGTTCGATTGAAACAGACGATGCGATGTTGTCGATGCACAAATTTTTCCCCGTTCTCTTTGCTTACATCCAAACGTACTCCCCTATTGGGACACTGGCGCCGACGGTTTTCGTTTTGCGTATCAGGAACTTGCAGCGTTCGGGTATTGAACAGTGTTGCCAGAGACTTTTTTCGGGGATTTTTGATGACAAGATAAAACGGGATTTTTAAAGTAGAAACGGGGATTTTTAACTATTTAGAAGGTAGTCTACTCTGATCGCCATTTAACGTCCTTAACATTGACTATGACTATAATTTAAATTATTGGAATGGAGGTAAAAAACATTTTTAAAGGTACGTTTTGATCTTACTTTTATTGCATGATATTTACGTCAGATAAAAATTCTGGCTGGTGTAAACAGTCAAAAAGTTATATCAGACCAAAGTCGGTCTATATAAGGTCACGACATTCGGCCATATTGCTTTGACGTATTATGACGTCACATCTCCCATTTTTCGGCCATGTTGTTCAGTGCCGGAGATATACAGTTTATTGTATTAGTAGAACAAACGTTTACACGTCAGTTTTTAATTGTTATTAAGTTGTAAATTCTTTTACTTTAAATAAAAACATTTGGAATTACATCTTTCAACAAATATCACTTCCAAAACAATGCAAAATTAAATGCGCAAATTCTAGACGCCACTGGATTGATCTTTAGCTTTGATTTTTACCCAGTCTTGCCAACTTTTCTCCGAGAAGTGCCTTTCCTTGCGTCCCCGACCTCGAACCGCCTAAAAGTTGAGGATATGTCGCAACCTTATAAATATAAACTAACCTTGATATCAGACAACATTTTTGACCGTGCACATTAGCTAGAATTTCTATCTGACATAAATATCAGGCAATTAATGTCAGTTGTAAACAAACCATTATTTTTACTTACATTTTACTTAAAATTCTCGATTTTTACGTAAACATTTTTTTTGGTTCTTAATTTCTTTGGCGTAGAAAATACATTTTTTGCCAATTAAAAGGCGGCTCTTAAATGTGATTTTTGGAACCACGCGGGGGATTTTTATCGTAACCCACCTGGCCACACTGATGGTATTCAATTCAGTAGCATGGTAGACATGCACGGGGAGTGCAACTCCTAGTTAATTTTTTTTGGTGCATTTTTTACGTAAATATTAAATATTTGAGTATCCTAAAAAAATAATAATTTAAATGCATTAAATCCTGAAAAGTTAAAAGCATAATTCTTTTTGCCATTTGGATTTTAACAAAACTTTAAAAAAAAAGAAGTAAATTTAAATAAAATATTCTCTAAAAAATTAAAAAAACATAAAAGTATTTCTAACGGAAATGTTTATGAAATGTGGAAAATCTTTTTAAAATCTAGGTTATTATGGTTCTGAAAGAGACCACAATTTTAAGCAAGACAATATTTCAATCTGTTATTAAATTCGGTTCTCTTTGGTTAATCAAGCATTTGAGGTGATATGCTACCGGGTGGTGCAAGTGGTGCAAGGCAACAGGGCGCGGAAATTTTTAAAAAGGGCGGAAATGCAGCAGTATCACAGACATGCCGTTTCTTAGTTAATGGAGGTTCAAGTGACACCTATCATTACACATGCACTTCCTACAATTTCGTTAACAGCCGATGGTTTCAAACTTTTATAATAATTTCAAAAATTGTACTTTTCGCTGGTACAAGACCTTTTTTAAATAATGCAAACTTCCTAATTATTTCTTCTGCTTAATTACCAGCATAGTACTACTTAATAATTTGTACTTTTTGTCAACGATATTGACCAAAATTTAAAAAAATCTAAATTAAGCAGGATTAGCAGCAGTTTGCAACACAGCAAACGACATTTGAAAGATTTGAGTCGACCCAACTCCGAAAAAAATCTGTCCCCAAACCTAGTTCAAAAAGCCCCAAATTGATATTTTATTTTTCCTGAAAGCCCTTAAATTTTAAAAATTAAATATACATTATACAATTACATTCTAAAATCACAAAAATAAAGTAAAAAAGGTTTAATAAGATTACTATTATTATTTTAATTTTACCCTGAAAGTTAAGGCAAGTCGGCAACCCTGTACTTGACATCTACGTACCGCAGACCCGCAGACGCTCTCGTCTGGATTTCGTCTCCCGCTCCGGCACGAAAGAGTGGGGCTGTAATTACGGTGGGCGGAAACATATTGGAGAAGAGAAGGGAGATTACTAAATCACATGAGTTCGACTGAAACAGAATGAGGTGTTTCCCGCCCGTTCCCCTTTCTGTCTCCCCCACCACTGCGCCAACGCGCTCGCTTTGTTTATGGCTGATCGCTCGAGCTCGAGCACGCAGTTGCTTCTTTGCACGCGTGGAGGGTGTTACTGCTTCACATATTATGATAATTTTTTTACGTAAATATTAAATATTTTGGTGTTTGATGAATTTATTGCTTTAAATGAATCAAATACTGCCATTTTTAAGAGCTTTTTTTTGCCGTTTGGAGCTAAACAAAATAAAAAGAAATCCCGAAAGAAAGAATAAAGAAATAATTCTAAAAATAAAAATATAATCCTAAAAATTAAAAAACATAAAAGTATTTCTAACAAAATTTCTTATAAAAACTTTTTAAAATCTTAGTTTATAAGGTTCTCAAAGAGAACCATTTTGTGCAAGACAATATCCCAACCTGTTATAAAATTCGGGTTTTGTGTTTTCAAGTATTTCAGGTGTTATGCCTATAAGAACCTGACTAAGGCGGAGTTCATCCAAGTCATTTGCACGTTCATGACGATACCTATAAATTTGTTGCTTAACGTGTCCCCAAAGAAAAAAATCATTTGGTGCCAGATCTTGTGATCTAGGAGGCCATTTTATGGTACCTCTTCCGCTGATTATACGATTTGGAAACGTAACTCCTAAAAATTGTTGAACTTCCCTGGCGTTGAGCTGGACAACCAAATCTCCCGATTAATTTCTTCTGCTGAATTACCAGCATAGTACCACTTCATAATTATTGAACTCTTTGTTCAACGGTATAAACCAACATTTTAAAAAGAAAGCGCCGTAGTTTGCAATACCCCAAACAGCTTGCAACTGAACTCTCCTCTCTCCAAATTCCAAATGCTCGGGCCCGGCGACGGCCGCGGTGACCGGCGGTTGATGTGCCCCACTAATGCAGGAAAGTGGGCGTATACATACATATGGCATCATTGCATTTGAAACATCAGGGAATATCTTATTTTCCGTTACTCTCTATCTTAAGGCAAGATCGCGTGCTCTTTTTTCCACAGAATGTCGTTAAATAAATTTAAGGCTGATTCTACATCAGACAATATAAAGAAAAGTTTATATAAACGTTGGTCCGCAACTTTTTCGTTCTCAAAATACTTTTCAAAAAGACTGAAACATTTTGAAAATACTTATTTTAGTAAAAATTGTTAGACTGGATAAAAACCTTATTTAAATTAGTATTAATTTTTGGTGTTACATAATTGCTAATAAAAAATTGTAAAACCTAATTTTTAAAAGAGAAAAGTTTCCGCGATGCTTCTTCTATGGTCTAAAAATACGAATCTTAAACTGAACAAGATACGAAAAAAAAGGAGACATATAAGCTGTGTTTTTATTTGCTTAATCTAAAGAAAGCACAAACATTTTACACATTTACACAGTCAGTTGCCTCTTATTTTTTTGTTACAAATATTCCTTTCGTTGGTTCTCTCTATGCCACTGGAGTTAAAAACATTTTTTTACTAAGTTTAACACCCTGTATCTTAAGAATGAGGAATATGCAAACCCATGTTTATATAAACTTTTTTCATATTTTCAATACTAGAATCTGCCCTTTAATTTTCTTAACAACATTCTGTAACACCCTGTATAGCAACCCAGCAAACATCCCTTAAATGACTTGCACCATCTTTAGGAATTAAATTTTACATTAAGTCCATTAACTTTTTTGTAGTATTGCAATTTCACGCTTTCTTTAAGTTCTCCATACCCTCATCTGTCTGGCAAGTAACCCAAATAATATTTTTCGTAATAGTCTATAAGAAGTAAAGTCGTTGGCATTAAATAAGAAAAATTTTAAAAACTTAAACAAAATACCGCCAGTCGTTTTTATTATCTAAAAACAAACCTTTTATCATACCTCGCCCCTTTGTCTACTCTCAGCGCAAAAAGGCGCACTCCGACCGGCTGAAATAAAATTTTGGATGCAACATGGACTTGATAAGTTGGTCAAACTTGCTTAGTAAGCCGCGAACCAATTAAAAAACGGCTTTTGCCAACAGCTGCAAATTGCAAAATTAGTTGGGCTGATAATAAACAAAGCGGCGTGGTATGATAAGGAGTTTTTATAAAAACAAGTTGCGGTATTTTGTTTCAGTTTTTATAATTTCCCTTATTTGATACCACTGACTATAACTTGAGAGCTAATTTTCATTACTTTTTTTAATTTAAATAAACTCTATTTTTAGCGATCATTTGTCGGCAAGTACGCACTAATTTGTGAACAGTGCTATTACTTTTTAAAAAATGTCGAAAAGTTTAAAATAAAATGCATAGAAACTCAAAAGAAACTATGTTCCATGAATATTGAAACTATAAAGATGCTCATAATACAGTATTACAGTCAGTAACAAATGAGGTGCCAATCAAAAGATTCAAACCATATTATGCATCATCTACTATAACATCAGAAAATAATAATACTTTTCCAAATATACTTAATACCTCTGCAAAGCCAGTGCCACCAATACATGAAGAAATTAATAAGAAAAATGAAACTCTAGTATTAAACACTTCTGTTGCTGATGACCTTTTACAGCTTTTAGACCATAAAGATGATGTTATGGATCTTAAAAGTTTTCGTAAGTTTGCTGTTAAAGGGATTGTTTCAAACAAGGAATCGGAAGAAACTAGTAATAATAATGATATAAAAGAAAGTAGTGCAGAACTTGTCTTGAATTATGATGAAGATGAATACATGACCAGAAGTGATTTAGTGTCTGCTGGAATTTTTGTCAGATGATAGCAATAATTCGGTAGATAAAGAAGGTAAATAACTACTTAAGGTTTTTTTATACACATTGTGTCACTTCAAAACCTTGCATGCCTGGAAAGGATGCGGTCCAAACCAACAACAAAGCAAGACCAATATGTCATCCCATCTGTAATCTTTACATGCAGGCATTATTTGTCTCATCTCTATCTGCTAGAGTTAAATAAACAAGAGTCAGTTGAGCACATTGAGCTGGCATGACGTGTATGTTGTAGGGTCCGCCCGTTTAGTAAAGAAGCCACTAACGTCATCATTATCTGCGCAAAATCCGCTGTATATCTCTTTCAATCGCGGCTTTGTGGGCTTCCTATCGTTACCATGAAAGTAGGCTTTTTAAAAATTTGGTTTAAAATAAAAAATACCATTTGAACTACAGGTCGAGGGAGTAACAGGAGATTTCGCGCAGATAATGATGACGTCGGTGGCTTCTTTACTAAACGGATGGACCCTCTACTTCCTTAAGTGACGGTGATTTTTTAACATTTAATATTTACCTTTACTACTTTTAACTAGCCCTAATATCTGTTGTAGATCCTAACAGTGAGGATGATTCAGAAATAGTAGCAATTGAAATTAGTGATGACAACGAATCTGATGACAATGTGAAAAGAGTAGAAATTAAAATTTCCGATTCTTGTAAAGAAAGACAAAGTGATAGCCAGATTAAGAAGCAAGGTGCAGTTCTCAGCAGTACTGAAAATGAATTTATGTCAGTACCAATCCCCATGACAGCCACAGTTAAAAAAGAATTAAAAGAAGATGAAAATCCAGGGTAAGATTTTTTGTAGTTAAGGTTAAATACTTTTTAATTGTAGTTGTGTTCTGTGGTTCCCTCCACTACAACTTTTATATATTTATTGTGTTTCCGTCAAGTTCTTTTTAAATTACTTTTACATGATACAATTTTTTGAACAATTGAATTTTATATTTTGAAGTGAAATTGCCCAATCTAGGAAAGGTTGGGGCTGGTAGACATCATCGGAAGAAATCAAATCCGGTTGGTTTGGATGTCTTTATCTGCTAGCAGAGGGATTTTGCATCATGAAGCATTAAAACTTAAAAAAATGAGAATTTTATTTTTGTGTGTGAGACCAAATAATATTCTGTGAAAGCCGCTGTAAAGTGCTGTGCCAAGGACATTTTTTTAATGAATTCCAAGGGCTCCTCTATGTACAGGGTCTGCCAATGGCTACTGAACAGGGCCAGGTTGTGGCAGTATTTAAGGGATCATTTTTGAAAGTATCCCATATTTTTAATGTTATAATAAAAATATTTTTTATTTATTTCCAGTAACAAAAAAATCTTAGCGCAAATATGCGACTTAAATTAGAAAAGAGAAAAAAGGACCAATAAATGCTTAACAAAAATAGATATTCTCTCAAAGTCTAGTCTAGTGACAATTAACAGCAAAATTAATAAAATTTTACAGAAGAAGAATGGTTAGCAGTAAAATACTGTAATGAATAGTATTAATTGCAAAGGTCGAATTTCGTTTGGTAAAAATATTATGCGTGAAGTAGTCAGCTAAGCTTTAAATTACATTTTTAACTAGCTACAAGTTATCAACTTTGTAGTTAACACGTTTTCTTTTGGTTTGTGTCCGCTGTTGTTAGTTTTCAAATAACTTATGCTCTTCTTTGTTTTATTGGAGGTAAGTATATTCAAAATTAGGTATTAAATAAAATATTAGTTTTACTTTTGTTTGGTTTACTAATTTTTTTATTAGTTATTTACTTTAAATTAAGAAAGTTATAGTAAATTGTATTCATCTTTTTATGCTTAATAAAAGTCATTAAATTTAACTTTTTTATGTGTGGTAACTAACTAACTAAAATGGCTTCATAATGGGCGCATTCAAGAGTACTTAGCCTAACCGCTGGGTAAGTGGAGTGTCAAAAATGTCAAAATAGAGTCATCCTCTTGGTTTAATTTGACAATTTGGACACTTGTGATACTATTGGTAAAGCGGCAGAGTACTCCTGAATGCGCCCAATGTCTTTCAGCTGGGACAGCGGACTATATACATTCTCTTACACTTCGACTTACCCATTATATTAGCTTGGAAGTTAATTGTAATCATTTATCACTGCAACCTGCTCAGGTTTATTGTGTATCCTTCATCCATATGTTTGAGCATGCTATCGAAGCTGGTCTGTTTAATCAGACTACACAAGCTTAAGACTGGCTCCTTGGTAAATGTTGCTGCTTTAGTTTTTCCTTACCCAGCCTTGCAAACCGCAGACGACAAAGGGCTTTACAATAGCACCATATGTGCTCTGTGGTTTCTTCTTCTTGACAGCACCTGCATAGGTTTTCGTCTGCCAGGCCTATTGTTTCCAGGTGTCTATTCAGTCTGCAGGGACCTGTTAGTTGACCCACTATAATTCTTACCGACTCATACTGCTGTTTACTTTCACTAGCCTAAGGTTAACCTTAAAGGTGCTCTTGAAAAATATTTAAGGTCATTAAATTCAAAAATAACCAGAACTTTTATGTTTTTTCAGCCTTAACTTATTAGTACTGTTATATGCATAATTTTCTCGGATTCCTATGGGGGTTTTAATTTAAGTTGATTAAGAAGATGTCCCGTTTGACTTACTAACTAAAACTTTTTATTAAAGCGTTTTTCCATGGCCCTTAGTTTTTAAGATATTTAACCGTTTCCATATTTTTGGGACAGCCTGTATAAATATTTCCCTGATTAAAGCCTAATGTGAATCAAAATTTATATTTTCTAATTTTCTAAAATCATTTTATAATGACCTGAAAAACTTTTGGACTCGATTAACCAATTTGTGCTTTAATTTATTTTATAATAGTTTTAAAATATAATGCATTCAATGCGTCAAAAAATGTCTGAAAAAATTGTAAATTTCAAAATTAAAATCAGTAGATCTGAATTTTTGTACTAAATGGCTTGTTATTTTAGGTATTTTGTGTTATAAAAGTAAAAGTAAATCTAAAATGTTGATGATTTGATAATTTTTGCTATTTTTTCGGATAAATCTTTAGATTGTCCTTATTTTTTTTTTGGGGCGAACCATCTTTTGAGTTCTTAGGTTGAATACCATTGTTTTTGTTTTTTCAAGTTTTATAAGCTTAAAGAATATTTTAATGCTACTGTATGACAAAATGTATAATTTTGTAATGTCAGTGAGTATTAAATAAATTATTATGTTAGAATGAACGACGCTAATCATTACCCAGCCTAAGTATAGTAGTGTTATAGTATTAGTAGTAGTAACAAGTTGTTTCGAGACAGTTACCAAAAAATCTGAAGTTATAGTAAGTAACATTCATTGGTTCTAAATTAAAGTGTTACGTAAATCGCTGGTAAGTTTACAAACCTAAAAATGTAATATAAGATAACTAATATCATTCAGTAAATGACTAAATGTTCAATAATTTTTAGGTTGTTGCCATTTTTTAATATTGGAGGTTTATAATTTACAAATAAATTTATCGGCATAGATTTAAAAATTTAAAATACAGAAACTAAAACAAACAACAAAGGCGTAACCAAACAGCAATGTTATGCTTTTTGTGATCTTTATAGATTGTTTTTTTAATTAATAGGTTTTTGAGGTTCCCATGTCTGGATACTGGCTTTATTCTAACTAAAACAGGAATCTCCGTCCTATTCCATTTTTTTATCTATAAGCTATTATGTACAAAAAGGGTAAAAGGAACTACAACGTTAAAGGAGTTTTAGTATTTCATATGGTCAATGGACCACCGAATATTAAAAAAACGCTGAGTGCTACCATTTAGAGGGGTGCGTTTTTGAGAACGAGGTGAAAGCAGCCCCGTTTCAGGTTTTTGAGGTTAGGTCGAAAATTACGCATTTTTTTCAGGTAGTAGTCCACAAAAAATTGTAGGAAATTAAATTCTTCATCAAATAACGTTTGCCTAATTCAAAAACGTTATTTTTGACAAAATATGCTCAAAAAACAAAGCAAAAAAACACCAAAAACGCGTTTTTTATTTTTTGTTGTAATTTGCTTTTTAACATTTTTTATGGGGGTTTCGGTATAGGCATTGGTTTATTAAAAAATTAAACTTTTGTCCTTCCTTTACAAAATGCCGCTAGGTAGAAGTCTTCAGAGTTCATAGTATTTGATAAACTATTTTTTAAAGTTTGCCACTCACAGCATTTTTACCTATTTTTTCGCAACAATGTTTGCTACGCAGTTTTAGGTATAGGCAACGGTATATTCAGTTGAAAGAGAAAACTAATTAACTTTAAAATGATCGATTGTAAAAGGCTCTAAGACTATTATAAGTAAGATATGGTTTTTTAAGTCTTTTTACTTTCAACAACTTTTTCTAATCTTTACGTATATTTTTTTAATTTCTCGTTATAACTTTTATTTGTGCGTCTATGTAAGTATATAATTGATGCAAAATGAAAAAGGAAGCCTATTTCTTTACCTTTAAAATGGTGTATTGTAAAAAATTCTATAGGTAATTTTAAGTATAAAGGTTAGTAAAAGTGTCATACTGCAACCATTATTTTTTTATTTTGACGTACGTTTTAAATAATAAATTTAGTTTGTATTTTTTCCACGACGGTATAATAATGTAGTTATTAATAATGTGATTTTAAACAGGTAACATGGCTTATTACCCACGGCTATTACCCAAGCTCATTACCCACCTCCATTACCCACGGCCGTCGTTTAAATGTGCATAAATCCGATAATTTCTATATGATTTCGACCACCCCGATTTCTAAATATGACTCTTCAGCCAAGGGCACTATTTTAGTCATATATAAGTTTAAAATTCACACATAAGTATAAAAATTCAAGATATGAATTAATTCCAATATTTACTTCCAAAGCTCATACGCCACAAGTTTTGCTTGAAAAAATAGCCGGTCGATGTACGAAAGGTTGTATATCGTTTAAAGCAGAAAAATCCTATCTTATTTATTAATCGTCTTAGAGCCTCGTATGATCGGCCATTTTAAAGGTAATTATTTTCTCTCAACTGAATATACCATTGCCTATACCCAAAACTGCGTAAAAAGAGTTACAGTTTGCGAAAAATAGGTGAAATTGCCAAAAAATGGTGTGAGTGGCAAACTTTAAAAAATCATTTTTTGAATACTATAAACACTAAAGACTTTTAATTAGCGTCATTTTGTAAAGATAGGATGGAGGTTTCTTTTTCTATAACCCAATGCTATACCTAAACCCCCATAGAAAAAAGTTATAGGGCAAAATACAAAAAAACGCATGTTTTCGTGTTTCTGTGCTTCGTTTTTTAAGCATATTTTTGTCAAAAATAACTTTTTAATTCAAAACGCGTTATTCAATAGAAAATTATTTTTTTACAACTTTTCTGTTGACCTGGAAAAAGTGCTTAGTTTACCTAACCTTTAAAAACTGAAAAGGGGCTGTTTTCACCCCGTTCTCTAAAACGCACCCCTTCAAATGGGAGCACTCCGCGTTTTTTAATAGTTGAGGGTCTGTTGACCATTTGAAATAACAAACCCCTTTAACGTTGTGGTTCCTTTTTAAAGTATATAATCAATAGCCTATTAGAAATTATTATAGGTTCATCCCTAGTTGTTTTAAGAAAATAAATTTAGTACTTCTCATGCATTCCTTTTAAGTCCATTCGGAGAGACCTTGAATCCACCTTGTTTATGCCTTCATCCCTAGAGTATCTAGACTGAAACCTGCTGCCTCAGAAATATTTTTGGCCTCCCTATTTTTAAGCTTATATTGTTAAATCTCATAACTTACCAAGAGTTATCCACAGTAAGTTTGAAGCCTTTGAGGGCTGTACCAAGGTGATAAAATAATGTGCCCAATAACCTTTAATTATTATTTCCTAAAATTTAGTTTGGTCGGTGTTTATTCTAACAAGAATTTTACGGGTTTCTAAAACTTTCGCTACGTGGGTTGGTACTATCAGTTGACAATACTAAAACACATACTTAAAATCACTATGGTAACACTCTAACATACACTTTACTTTTTTATGATCTTAACTATATCACTTATATCAAATAACTAACTAACTGTAGGTTACTTCAGCCTTTATATACTAATTTGCTTATTCTATATAATTTTACACACAATCAAACTTATCTAGATATTTGTATATCTAGAATTAAACATTATTGTTATAATGCTTGTGCATTATAAGAATAATTTTTAATTTTCTGTATTCTCGTGTCATTAATAATGTGCAAGTCATGCCAGCTTATTACTTTCAGTTGAGTTATGGGGTGTTTAACACTGTCTGGTAGAGATTAGGCAGGAAACGCATGACTCAGAAGCTTTCACCATAGGTTTACGCGTCAGTCTTGCCTTATCGGTGCTTTAGATCGGCTGGCGCGGCGAGCCATTCTACGCATTGGCAAAAATTGTCAATATCCGTATTGAATTGGCATGACATGTATATACATTTCACAAAACTCACCTGTCCATTATGTACATTGAAGTGTCGCACTTTTTGCACTTTTGAACTCAACGAAGGTTTAGTTCACGAAATATTTACCTAAAATTTTACTATGTTCGGGAATTTCACTCAAAAGAAACAATTTCAGTTTTTATATTGATACCTTAGTTTAATAGTGTAACCAGAGTCGGTATATAAACGGTCGCGACATTCCGTCATATTATGTACACGTCACGTGGAACATTTTTCGCCCATGTTATTAAATGAAGTGTCAACATTAGTGCCGAAAGAATACAGTTTATAGGATTATTAGAACAACCGTTTACACAACACCTTTTAATTATTATTAACCGATACCACAAGAGTCAAATGAGGGCTTAAGGTAATTTGACTACCGTGGTTTTTATATTTGGCAACGCTGCGTAAAAGCAATAGAAATCATACGCAAAAATCTACTGAACAAGCATCTTTAAACAAGATATAAGGTTTTAAATTGTTATGTTTATTTACTAATAAAATCTCTAAACCACCCTTATCATATCACCAAAAAATATATTTCATTAAAAAGGCAAAACAGTCACTGAAACAAAAGTTGTAAAACAAGGTTAAAAATGGAAAGTTTCTGTCAACTTGCCTGTCAACTAACGTAAATATAGATACATTGGATTATTGTCGTCGAATTGTTCACTTAAAAATACTCGGAAAAGACATGTTTTATAATTATTGCGGATATTTATTATCACTCATTGGAACTTGTAAACGAAAAACGTATTGGACTGGCATCAATTTTTTTATGTCACATATTCCGTATTCGATAAACTTTTTCGGGCGCAGCAAAACCTTTCGGCGGCGTTGCATATTTTTCTTAATTATTTATTAATTACTCCTGTCACAAGCTCTAAAGGTTGGATTTTAATTAGCCAAAATGTTCAGAATTGTTTTTTATTGGTTGATAAAACTATCTCTGTAGACCTTTGAAAATTTAATTGGTTGATATTCTTATTATAAAGTGCCAGTAACATTAATTCTTACACCGGTAGTACTACCTTAAGTTGCAACTTCTTCAACAAACAAATAAAAACATTTGGAATTACATCTTTCAACAAATGTCACTTTCGAAACAATACCAAACGAAATGCACAAACTCTAGATGCCACTGGATTGGTCATCAGCTGTCAAAATATAGTGACTTTACCCAGTCTTGCCAACTTTTTCTTGTTTCATGCCTTTCCTCGCGTTCCCGACCTTGAAACGCCTAAACTCGAGGTTTTGTCGCAACCTTTTCAAGTATCTGTCGTATCAGCTATTGGTAAAAGTATATCGCCCTGTAATACAATAACAAAACAAGCACTATTAGTCACCCAATACGAAATGTTTACATGCCGGCATTCGCGTTAGACTCTCAATTCCACACATTGCCCATAAACGACTTTATTTAGCTGATTCTGTATATAAATTAACTTTAAGTGTAACAAGTAAAAAATGGCTTTACTAAAATGTAACAATTCGAGTATTAGTTACACTAAATAACTAAAATATTTATAAGTTAGAAGTTGTTACATATTTAGACCGCACCTCTTTGAACCGAATAGTAAAATACGAGTTGTTCCTATATTGAAAAATTGATGAATTAGGACCGTCAGGACTGTAATATTTCCAATTTGAATTTTTGAAGTTGTTACATTATTGAACTGAGGTATCGATAATAATCAACATTATAATCAGTTAGATTGATTTGAAAACAACAATCTTTTTGGAACTAAATCGCATGTGGGAAGTGTTCAATGCACTTAAGACTCTGATTGTTTTAGATCTTCCAAAGATGTGTACCTTCCAGAATACGACAAATTAGTGGCCGAAATGAAATACGATCCCGATGTTATTTCTATAGCCCTTTATGGTAAGACTTATATATCTATTTAGCAAAGAATCCTACGTATTTTTAGAGCTTTGGAAGTATTAAGTTGTTGCCTCAATCTAAAAATCAGAAGTTTATAAATTGAAACGTTAAGGTTTTGACAACTTTTATGCCGGACAAAGCGGTAGGAGTATAAAACTCATTTTACGGAACATTAAAGATCATATTGGCTACACAATGTTCTCTTCTTTTGCCAACCATTGTTCAAAGGACCGAATGCCAGTCAGAGTTGGGTCGTATTCGAATACTCAGTATTCTGAATAGTATTCAGAATACATTTTGCCGGTATTCGAATAGTATTTGAACACATTTGTGTGTTTGCTATTCGGTATTCAGCAGAATACTTTTTTGGCTAGCATTCGGAATTCTGTATTCCGAGTAGGAAAAAATAAGGTTAAGTTATTTTTTTGGTCTTCAAATTTTTAATCATCGGTGTGTTTTTTTCAATATTCGAATCTTTTTTTTCCAGTATTCGAATACCGATTTCGGATGTTCCTGAATACCGAGTATTCGAATACTTTTTTCTTTCAAGTTTTCAAATATTGGGTATTTGAATACTTTCTTTTTCAGGTATTCGTATTCGAATACCGATTTTAAGTATTCGACCCAACTCTGCTCCCCGTGCTTTATACTAGGCGCAGTGAGTATGACGTAAGCTTTCGGCATACCGCTTGGTGTTGGGGGTAAAAACGGATTCTTATATAACTTTTAGGTAGAATGCAGAGACGTCAGCATTTTCCCATATATATATAGTGCTTAAGTTTGTCTTTGAAGGCTAAGAACAATTCTAGCGTAAAATTGTTTATTTTGTCCATTAGGTTGTCTTCTTAATGAATGTTTATATTACTAGATTATTTTTTGGGGCGAGAAGGCATTAGATGTTGATTAATTTGACTGTCATTAATTTAAACCAAAGCCGCCTATCTTAAAAAGTAAATAAATGCATGTTTTCATGCTATTTATAAAAATAAGTTTCGAAAAAATTAGCACGGTCTAACTTCACTCATAAGCGAGAAACCCCGTAAAACACACGAAAATAGGACACCCTGTATAGGTGATTTATTGCATTTGTAATAATTAAAGAGTGAAAATGCTAATTGATCTATGTGCCAAAATATAAATTTTTGTTTTTTTGTCCAACAATATATTCTAGTGGCAGCCCCAATATTCCTTAAATTATTTAAAATCACAGTGCCAATTTCACCATAGCCATTTCAAACGAAGTCCAAAGTTGACGCCAGCCGTAAACCCAGTTTTACGTTCCCTAATTATTTTTTTGATTTCTGGGGATTTTTAATTTTGACACTTGGAATAATTAGCACTTTCACTTTACAATTAATTTCTTAGGTATAGTCTATCCATGCTCCCATTTTCAGGTTTGCAATGCGAATATTCCCACATCAGTAAATTTTGTTTTTGAGATACACTTAAGCTACTACTATATTCAATAAAAACTATTAGTCCATTACTGACGGACAAAAGTATCAATTAGCTAAATCTAGTAACTTGATTTTTTTTTAAAGCCGGTGTTGGTGAGGCATTTAAAAAATGTTAGTTTGAATAAACTATAGTAAATATTGTTGGGAATATTCTATTTAGGGTTTAATTAGACCTGGTTTAGTAATTTCCCGCCAAACAGTAACGATATGGGGCTTCACAGATTGTTGTAAAAAAATTAGGAGCAGATTCTTCTATTAAAATCCATTAAAAATATAAAAAAAGTTTATATAAACATGGTTCTAAAAATGCATTCTTTCGTAGATACAGGGTGTTAAAGTTTAAAAAAGAATCGGGTTTTTATTATTATCTTAAATATTCCTTATCCAATTTTAATATAATTTCAAAGAGTTATTTGATGCAATAAGAGGCTAATTAAACCCTACCTTGACTAAATTTTTTCAGGCGGCCAGTTGCGTTCTAAGCGGTACTTAAACGAATATTTTTGACAAAAAATAATGTACGCCACTGACTTTACTGAAATTTTTATGTTTTGTGTCTTATACATACACCACAGAAAACCTTCGAAGTAGTAGTATAGATTCGACTTTTGTACCTTAAACTTGAGGCATTGACAAGTAAAGATTTTGTCGTTGTTGTAACTATAGTTACGTTCCATTATTAATAAAGGTATATAAACAAAGACACGTGTTTTTATACGAGGTGATTCAGAAAGTTCCAAAATATTATTAAAAAACCGTTTTTTTAACATTTAACACTTTGTATCAGGGAAACATTGCATTGCATTCGGAAACCATGTTTATAAGAACTTTTTTCATATTTTTTATAGTAGAATCTGCCCTTAATTTTTTTAAACATTTTGTAACACCCTATAATTTTGTGTTTTTTAAGACGTTTTTTAAATCGAAGTAGTGTCTGCAGTTTTCTTTTGTTACTTTTTAAAATTTGTGGATAATAATTTTCTTGTGTACTATTTTTGTAGATAATATCTTTAATCAAATTCCTGTATATCACAATCTTGTCACATCTTAGAACTAAATTTTATATAAGTTCTAAGCTAGGTTTGGTAGCATTGTGATATCATTCCTTCTCTTAGTTTTCCATACTTTAAAATGCAGTCACATTTGTCAATAAATTTAATAAAAGAAATTATTTTGGATGTGTGGATGTACAATTACAGGAAAGAAAAAAGTTTTTAGTAGGGAAGTTCACGATGCTAAGTGGGGATTTACTCTAGCGTCATAGAGACCTATTGGGTTGCAAAGCTTAGATGATAAGAACACAAAAATGTTATATAATGTATACCCTTTTCTTCGTTAGGGGAAGAGGATATTAAATTTTAATTTAATGTGTAATATGTTAAAATTACTGTTTATATTTCGACTGGTGGAAATTGTTCGGATCGTATCAGATTACATTTTTTTTATCCTGGAATTATTTTCTTTAATAAAAAAACGCCTTGCTCGAAAATGTTGAAATGACGTTTTTTTTAAAAAAAAACGTTGTAGACCTCCGCTTTCTTTACGTCACCTCAAATTCTCAGATTAATGGAATATACACTGTTTAGCATGTAATAACTCACCCTATATTAATCTGACGCGCTCGAAAATTTCTGATGGATATACAGGGTGTTATAAATTCGATGCATTAGCATTGCGATTGAGCCAAAGTTGCACTTTTTTATGCTTAACAATATTCCGTTTTAAAATTTAAAACTTGCAGCTGTTCCGGAATTATTCGGAAAAACCGAAATTTTGCGAAAATTTTTATATTTTTTCTCAGCTTATTTTAGGAGATATTTTAAAACCAACGACACATTAACATTGCCAATTTTTCTGTTTTATAAAATTATGTCACTAAATTTAAGATCCGACGTTTCATCTTTGAGCCACCATCATCAACTTCGTTTTTTAAATGGGAGGGATATTTGGTTTTGGGCTTAATAAACTTGAAGTTTAATTCTAAATCCAACGATATATCACACTTTACATTTATGCGACGTTTCGAACCGAAAAATCATCATCTTTTACTATTTCGCAATTACAAATAACGATTTTCTCCCAAACGTAGATTAAATTTAATGCTTTATCTAATTACGTATGAGTAAATGTCTGTAAATTACATTATTTCTTCTAGCTTGTTAGTTAAATTGTAAATAAATAAATAAAAATAATTTTAACACACTGCCGCCCAATGAAATAACACCGTATGTGCATTTTTATAACTTTTGAGAAAATGGCGTTTAAAGATTTGCCTCATAAAACTCCTTGCCATTTACATAGAAGATATAAATTTAAGGGGGTGGGGTAAGGGTTTGTAAATCAAATTATTTTTTTTACCTTATCTTATTGTTAAACATTTAAAGAATATATTCTTAAAATTTTAAGTCGATCTGAGCAAAACTTTTGAAGTTTAACCATATGTACGTACAAAATGGCAAAATTTATTTCTTTTAAGCAGTTTTTGTTTTATAAAAATATCGATTTTTTTGCAACAATAGAAAGATTTAAGCTAACAGAATACGAAAATATCAAAAACTCATTTTTGTATTAGATCTCTCCTTGTACTGTTTGATTTCCGCTTCCGTAGCTCTTTCTGCCAATGGCTTAACCTTCACTAACTTGCCATCAATCGCATCCAACGCTCCTTCATGATAATCTAGCAGATCTCTAATTTTTCTCTTCCATATAGGCCAGTCTGACTCACCGGTTAATGGCTTTAAGTGCTTTGCTAAATCCATTCTGACCATTGGCTTTTTAACAACACTTTTTACAAAAACTATTTACAATTCGACTATAAGCATTCCTGGGCCCATAACCTGTTAGATTTGTAGATAGAAAGTCGGTTTATTGTAAATATCTTTAATAAATATGAGAAAAATAGATAAAAATTACATGAAGTTTAACATAACATTTAGTGACATTCAAATTCTTTAAAATCTGTAAACTTTTTATTGTTACACCAACAACTTTAAACTAGTCTTTATATGAGGTAATAAAAAACTAATGATACATAATTTTACTTTAACATTTTGTTAACCTTAACATGAACTAGAGAAGGCGAGAGTAATTACTCTATTCGAAAAGGTGTTTCTCTGTGAAGAATAGCTCCGCAAGTTGGGAAACCAAAAAGCACTATTTAAAGCCTCAGAACTAAATGGGAAAATACAGGATCATTGGAGAGAAGGGCTGGAAGTGGTAGAAGAAAAATTTCAAATGAAAATCAAGATAATGATCTGATAGATTTTTTGCGAAACAGTCCATTTCAGACAGCTGTAGCAGCATACAACCAAACTAATTTTCCTGGGACAGTAAGAACGGCAAGAAATCTATTAGGAAAAATTCGGAATTGAGAAGCAGTGTAGCTGCTAAAAAGCCATTTTTGACCGATATGAATAAAGAGCAAAGAATGGGGTTTGCACTGGAATATTTACCGCAAGGTATGGATTTTTGGGGTAGTATTTACCGATAAGAAGATTTTTCAATCTTATTATAGCAGGCAGCTTAGAGTGTATAGATCGTAAAATACACGGTACGAAGAAAGATATACCCAACATGTTAAAACAAGTGGAAGATTTTCTGTTAATGTATGGGGGTATATGTTTTTCAGAGGGCTAGGCATATGCCACCATATTCGAGAAAGATTTAATAGTCAAGCTTATACAGGTTCAGTTAAATAACATAACATATAGGCAATGTGAGGAAAAAGACATTCTTATTAAATCCCGGCATGTAAACATGCGTGACTAATAGTGCTTGTTTTGTTATTCTATTGCTTGCTGATGAACCAAACAACGTTGCTCATATTGTATACACATACTCCAAAATGTTGCCATCGGTAAACAATATATTTGAACAAGAAAATTTTATATACCAGCATGACAACTGCCCCGTCAATACAACAAGGAGAGTTTTAGACTGGCTACTGGAAAATAACATTTTATTGTTACCTTGGCCCTGAAGAAGCCCTGATATCAATCCAATCGAAAACGTTTGGGGATATATCGTAAAGGAAATTATAACAAGAACAATAATTTTCATCCACAAAACAGTGATGATTTGTGGAATAAAATTGAAGAAACCTGGAATAATTACAATGTTCACCATGCACAAATGATGATTGCATCAATGCCCACACGTTTAAACTTATTAGTGCAAAAAAATATTAAGCCAGTGTTTTTCTTTAATATTTGAATAAAATAAACTATATATTTATTTTGGAGTCATGTATTTTATTGAATATTAATTAAAGTGTATATTACATAAATGTCACATACGGTGTTTTTCCGTTGGACGGCAGCACAGGCCCACAAAATAAAAAAAGTGGTATGTGATGGTTATAGGCCAAAGATTTTCTAACATATTTTTTACTGTTATTTTACTAATAATGCTCTACTAGGATTTAAAACTAAATTAAATTTGCACGAAATACCAAAGTTTCTTCATTTAATGGGTTAAACATCCAGTAACCCGGCATGGTACACTGATATTTAGGCATAAGGCTTCGTGAGAGTCACAAATATAAAAAAAACCTTTAAGTCAATTTACTAGTAAAAAAGTTGTTTTCCAGTTTCTCAAAGGTCCATAACATTATAATTAGCACATAGTTACGTCTTCCATTTTTTTAGACTACAAGAATGAACCCAAACCTGTTGTGGAACCAATGAAAAAATACAAAAAAGAAAACTCGAATAATAAAGAAAAATATAAAAAAAATGATAAGAAACGCTGGTCAAAGGAGGAGATTGAAATATTCAAACAACATTTTGACCCATTTATTAAAAGTAACCGTTACCCTTCTGGCAAACAGATAAAAGAATTATTGAAGAAACAAAACTTAATCGCAGTATTTCACAAGTCAGATCAAAAATTCAAAATAAGATAAATCTAAATTTATTAGGGAAGTATTAGTATTCTGTTTTTGTTTAAGTTATATAAGATAAGTATGCAGGGTATTAAGAAATCTATAAAATAGGGTTTTTTTTCTGATTAAGATGTTTAAAAAATGTTTTTCGGATGTGCCTCTCCGATAATCCAAAGCAAATATTTTGATACTTGTCAAGTGACTGCTGTTATAGTTGCAAGTAATATGAAAAATGGAATTTAAAATGTCGGTAAGTAAAGTTGGGAGTAAGAATGTACGGACTGTCTACGGATACGACAAGACAACAAGACACGCAAATGGACCAATCATTTTTTTTTCGAAGAAAAATATGTTTCATAAAAATTGATCGTTATAATGTTGGTTCGCAAAAACTTGAAAAAACGTGATTTTTTTGCAGGAGTAAACTATCTTTCTTTTTCGTTTTTAAATAAAATGTCATTAAGAAAATATATTTAAATTATAGTTAATAATCGATAGAAATAATAATAAAAGCAAATATTATTAAACCCTATAATTTGGCGAAAACACTTTGATCACTTTTGTTTACAGCTGAAAAATTGTGTTGTGTAGGAATTTGAAGAAAGCAGGTGTTAGAAAAGTAAATTATAAGAGTTTTTTAGGAAATTTCATAATAAAAATTTAAAATAATCAGTTTCATGAAACTTTTTGATACCCCTGTAACATTAATAAACTCATTAAAACAGATATTCTATATTAATTTTATAACTGATATTTTGCTTAAAAATGAAAAATAAAGGTTTTTTACTCTTGGAGAAACATCACGTTTTGGAAATTTTTACGAACCCTGTATACAAAATCAACATTTCTCTCTTCGTGAATCATATTTTTTTTACTAGCAAAAATTTGTATGAAGATTAACATTATCGAAAAATTAAATTTTTTATCCGTTTGTCCCTTTGTAAAGCTGTTTTTACAATTTGAATGATTTCTTGCATGAAAGTTTTTCTTGCTGCAATTTTTATCTGCGCACTTTGCACCAATTTTTAAAAAGAGAAAAATGAGCGTGCGCAGGTCGAAGCATTGAAGAAAGAAAAAATTGCATGCAAGAAAAGTTTCAAACTGTAAAAACAACTTGAACTCAATCCGTAACCAGTTTGTAGAAAGTTACCACCCGCAGCAGTTACGTGAAAATCTACAAAATGTTTTGTTCGTTGTTATTCGACTTAAATAAATGATTTTTAAAATACGTTTTCTATGATTTTTTTTTTAAATTTTATATCCGTTTGTCCCTTTGTAAAGCTGTTTTTACAATTTGAAAGATTTCTTGCATGAAAGTTTTCTTGCTGCAATTTTTATCTGCGCACTTTGCACCAATTTTTAAAAGAGAAAAATGAGCGTGCGCAGGTCAGAAGCATTGAAGAAAGAAAAAATTGCATGCAAGAAAAGTTTCAAACTGTAAAACAACCTGAACTCAATCCGTAACCAGTTTGTAGAAAGTTACCACCCGCAGCAGTTACGTGAAAATCTACAAAATGTTTTGTTCGTTGTTATTCGACTTAAATAAATGATTTTTAAAATACGTTTTCTATGTTTTTTTTTTTAAATTTTGTTTTGTGTATCTTATTTACATATGTATACAGGGTGTCTCTAAAAGATCTGCACAAAATGCTATCGCGAATTCCTGGAGGAAAATACAATAATTTAACACAATTTACCATAATCGAAATTTTGATCGATACAGGTTGTCAAAGTCATTTATATTTAAAATATTTTTATGTTTTTTTAATTATTAAAAATTTCTTTACGAAATTCAGTATTGGGAGCTCTTTCAGGCTGGGAAATCGAAATCTGCTTATGTTTTGTTGTCAAATGTAGAGGGAGCCACTTACAATCTATGTTCAAAATGCCATAACTTTTTTGTTCCCCTGTATTTTAATGCTATAGTGAAGAACTTCCGTTCTTTTTCATTTTATAAACAAAAATGTATAATTAATTAATATCGCTACGGGCAACCATTTTTAAGATATTTCAGATTAAAGGTTTAATTTCACACAAAAACATTATTTGTATTCCTTTTAAATTTATTTGGGCCACCCAGGTTTTCGGAAAGTTCTGTACAAAGTGCGACCATATATTTCCTAGGCTAAAATAAAACGATCTAATCTAATTTACCAGAGTTGATAAGTTGATCATTTTGCAAGACACAGGGTGTAAAAGTAAAAAATTAAAATGGAAAAATTTGAAAACCGGTATCTCGCAAAAGATTAATTTCTCACTGAGGTAAATGGCATTAGATCGTTCTATTTTGACCCAGAGAATGAGTGATGGAAGGCAATGGAACATTCTTGTATAAAATAAAACCTTTAATTGGAATATCTTAAAAACTTGATCATAGAGATATTAACTATGTATACCTTTTTTGTTTAGAACATATGAGGTAATAGAACTTCTTTACTATAGCTATAATATACAATGGACCCTGTATCTTGTTATCGATCAAATTTTTGACTAAATAAAACTAATAAATTGTATTAGATCGTTGTATTTTGGTCCACGGAATCTGTGGTAGCATATTGTACAGTCCTTTTAGAGACACCCTGTATATTTAAAGTATTTTTTTTGACTTTTTTGAATAATTCATATTTAAAAGTTGTCTTCCAGATATTTAGCAATCTATCAACAATTTAACAATTTGTAGAAAAAAGTGATTATTTTTGCATATATGCTACACCCATTTTTTTCGTTCTATTGTCGATAGCTAACTTAATTTTTACAGCTTTCAAATTATGTTTTAAAGCTCCACAGATAAAATTTAGCAACGAGATTCAGATATTTTAATATTTAGAACTAAATTTCTTGCACCTGGTATTTTCCTGTTTGTTAATCTTGTATTATAGTTTTAGTTATGATACCCTGCTCATATTTTTCAAGTTTTTATTAAGATTTTTTTAGTGTTAAAAATTTATTAGATTAATAAATAAAACCTGCCAATAAAACCAAATATTAGTTTTGTAAGAGAGTACATTTGTGAAAAGTATATATTTTTACTACTATATTTTTTTCTTGTTTAGTTGTCTTGACAAATTACTTGTTTTTTGTCCTGTTTTGCATTTTTATTTGTTCTATATATGTATAAAACTGTCTACAAGAAATTAGGCAATGTACCATCAACAAATAACAACTTATAGAAATCAGTAAATATTTTTGAATATGCTACGTCTGTTTTTCGTTATAGTACCTATAGTTAATTTAAACTTTAAATTAATAAATACGAGTACTTTAAATTAACGAAAAACGAGACTTATATCGTTTAATAATCAAAACTAAATTTCTTGCACCAGTTGTTTTTTTCTATATTACTCGTTTACTCGTTTTTTTAGTTATGATTGAGATATGATGCTCATATTTTTAAAGTTTTCATTTGGATTTTTTGGTATAGTTGTAGTAATAAAACTTGCCAATTAAACCAAATATTAGCATTTTAAGGAACTAAATTTTTAACGACGTTCTATATTTTTGTCACTATATTTTTGCCATGTTACTTATTTTTTTATGTTGTTTTTTAATTTTTGTATGCTCTATAAATAAACGCATTTATTACTATTATTAGTTTTATTTTTAAATTTAAATTTTTAAGTTAAATAACATGATGTATTGTGTTCGTTACAACATTCCCTATTAACCATATTACAATGTGTCTTAAAAGAGCTTTTTTTTATTTAAAATTACAAAAAGAGATTCTCGAGGGTCAAAACTAATGTTTCAGAACGTATTGACAAAAATCTTATTTAATTTTTCGAAAAATGACAAAAACACAAATTAAAATTGGGCTGATATGTATCACTAAATATGCGCTCTCAAATTACGAAGAAAAAATTTGGATCCGTTTTACAAAAATTACACTCCCCCACAAAAACAAGTTTGTGGTCCGAACCAGACCATGGTATCGTTATGTTTTTGGTATTCGGATTCAACGACTCCAAAACATAAAGATACCATGGTCTAGTCTTCCGGACCACCAACTTTTTTGTGGGGGCTTTGTTATCGATAGTGTCATGTTCCAAATTTGTGACATACTGATAAATATTCCTTATATAAAAAAGAGTGCAACTAAAAACACTAATTATCGGTCCCGAGTATATTTGCAAAAAATGAATTGTTTTGAGTTTATTAAATTGAATATTAGTTAGAAACAACGACCATATTATACTGTTAGTTGTTTACGAAGACACTCGAACAACGGTTGCCAGACATACGAAATACCATTGCTAAGCTTACTAAATAAATTCTAGTTGTTTTAAATTATTGCCGCTTTCTTCCCTTACTTAAAATTTCTTCTGTATTGAATAGTTTGCACTAGTTTTGGACACCCGCTATGTATGTTCTAAAATTATTAATAAGTTTATAATTATAAAACCCTAACAAATTTAAGTATCGGATCCCAATACCAGCGAAAGACCATGTGCTGAAGACTGTCGCTATGGCGTTGGGTTGTGGATAGAGGAAAAAAATTGAAAGTTACTCTATCGTTAATTTCAGGGCTTTAACATTGGGCCTTGAGCGTCTCATTCGTGTTGCGAATAATACGAACACACACTTATTAATAATAAAGCATTATTGCAAGTTGCCTTATTAAGCTCGGGAATTATTTATACCGGCCTTATTTAAATAGTGCTTGTACCCATAATTAAGAGTTATTGCAAATTATGTTGACAGTACCATTAACCTATGAAAAGAGGAACAAATTTGTAGTAGTCTTTCTTTATTGTTTTGTCTTGTGGGGTTTTTATAACACAATTACAGAAACATATTTGGAAAAGCAAGATTTTAAGTATTTTTACTCCTAATAACTTTTCCATTTTGTGATCGGCAGCCGTTCGGTTAGACGAACAGTTCCGAAATTGAAATAAGGCCAAAATAAGGCACGACCTAAAACCAACATCAATAAAGCCGGGCACTATACTTATTAAGGGAGTCCTTATTCTACCATGCATCTGCGCAAGCTCAAATGTCAAAATAAGGTCGGTATTATTAGTGTCTGGCCTTATTTCACTGTACAATAATTCTCTATTATTTATAACAAGGCTCAAGAACTATTTATTTTTATTTTTACAGATTTTTTAACAAACAATCTACGGATGGGTATTACAAGTGCCGACTCTGCGACAAGCGGTATAAAACGTCAAAGGGACTCTATGGCCATACGAAGAATATACATGGAAGTGAGGTCAAGCTTCACCATTGCGAATATTGCAGTTTTTTTACTCTCTGAAGTCAGCTTTAGTTAGGCATTACAGTATCTTTCATATGGAAGCAATAAGTAGAAAATATCCTACACCTCTATCCAAATGCTACCATTGTTCTTATCAAACGCGGTCCAAACAAGAATTATCGCGCCATATAGAGGACAATCACGTGTATAATAAATTTATTCGATGCAGTTTATGCAGGTCGCGATTTTCTGATAATATTGCTTTTGCAGAGCATTTAGATAAAGAGCACACAAGTGTAGATACACAATTCTCGAAAGATACGCATCAGGAAGACATACCTGGTAATCATCGAATGACATTAACTTCAAGTCCAAAAGATTCTGTAATCAAGATGATTTGTTTGAAATGCGATAACATTTTTCATTCTCCTAATGAGTATAAAGAACATCAGATTAAAGTTCATGGCGTTTTGGCATCATGAGTGCCTTTTTAAAACACATTGTGTTTTAAATGGGTATAAACTCGGTCAGTAATGCCTTCGAGTCTACCTGAACCCAAGGGAGCTCGTGACTTAGTGCAATCGTGTGTATACTGAACTGATGTAAAGCGACCTGGCGATTCCTGATTTTATGATTAGGGTCAAGCAGATCCTAGCGTGTGTACTTGGGTGATTCATTTTCGCAAAAGTTTTTCTTTTTTCTCGGTGCTCAAGCTTAAGCTCTTAATACCAATTTTAACTTCTTACCTTTAGTACCTCCACCAAATATTAGCCTCGTATACACGGCCGATCGTAAAAAACAAAAATATATCCATCAGAAATTTCCGAGGGCGTCAGATTAAGATAGGGACAGTTAATTACATGCTTAACAGTGTATATTCCAATAATCTGACAATTTGAAAAAGACGTAAAGAAAGTGGAAGGCTACAAAGTTGTAAAAAACCGTTATTTTAACATTCTCGAGCGTGGCTATTATTTTTTTAATTTTGAAGAAAATATTGCAAGGATAACGTAAAATATATAATCCAATAAGATCCGAACGATTTTTACAAGCCGAAATAATAACATTATTTTTAGTCATATTTAAAAATCTATAGCTGCTTCCCCCACCGATGAAAATGTATACATTACACAATTTTTTTCTTCCTATCAACTAAGCTTTGCAACCCAATAGGTCTCTATGACGCTCGAGTTAATTTCCATTTAGCTCGTGGGCTCCCCCACTAATAGTGAAAAGTGGCTAAGCATTAGAAATTAAAAAAAAAAAAATACATGTTTATTTTAAATGGAAAAAAATCAAATTTAAATTCGTAAGAACTTAAAATTAATATTAGGAGCTCGAACTTTGCGAAATTTTTTTCCTACATGCACCGAGATAAAAACTTTGCAAAAATGAATCACCCTAGTGTGTACACTTCTGCGTGCCAAGCATTAAGTTTGTAATAGTTCCATATACACTTCTTTAGGCATTTGCACGAAATGTCTGTAGTGATCTGGTTCTCATGGTAGCTCATTCGGGCTTCTTTTAAAATAACCTGATTTATCTCATTCTTAAGGGAAAATGTGTACGCAAATAACAGTATCAGTTTTACTTGCGGATTTCCCTCCTGGTGGGATCGGTAGCATGTCTAACCGTACGTCGATTCAGATTAATGTTTTTTGTAGTTTTTTTGTTTTGATTTTGTTAATACTATACCAAAGAATTGCTAAATCTCGTTTTAGATTAGAATTTTTGCAAGGTGGACATTGGGTTATGCGCACATCGACGGCATCGGACGGACGGTACCGAACGGAAAAAATATATTTAGTGAAATTAAACACACATGCATATGCGAGTCATGGGTAAATCTTAAGAGGTAACAATTTTTAACCGTGGGTGAAAACCCCTGGGTTGAAACCCCCAGACAGGAACCGGCTTAAATACTTATCAGATAACGTAATCTCTGATCTGTATCGCACATATGGAACGATATTGGCCGGATTTAAATTTAAGTTGCTATATTTTTGCAGGATTTTTTAAATTCTGTGCCTAGCTTTCGCACATACATACATGCGCTGCTTTTTTTAATTTCACCGAGACTTATTTTTTCCGTCCGATGACGTCGTAGGTGCGCGTACCTTAAATGGAATACCTTTTGTGTTCATTGAACGAACATTTTTGTATTTCGTTAAAACTGAATGAAGGAATGAATTTGCTTATTTGTGATGGAACATTAAAACAAATCACTTTTTATCTATGGAACAAAAAATAAATGACTAATTGTTTTAACTATTTAAAAATAGTCTTATTAGAAAAAGGCAAGGGCATTAAAGTTTTTCAAGTTGTATTTTTTAAGCATGGGTTAAAATTGGCAAATGTAGTGAGATATTAAATACGTTTTGGAAATAGTAAAACAAATAAAGCAGCATGTACGTATGTATATGTAGATGTATAGATATTTTTTTACGAATTATCTAACTATGCAACGTTATGGCAACAAAACTCATTTACTCAATTACCTGAAATATAGTATAGATTTTTGGCTTACAATTAAATTTTTTTACTTCATTAAAAACCTGTACAGAGTGTCCCATTTTTAGCTATAATTGTGGGGTATCTCGGTAATTGGTAAAGATAGAACCTTGCAGTTTTTGTGAATCCGAGTTATTGTTTTGTTAAACGAACCCATTTATTATTAAAAATATTGTATCTTTCTGTTATCTCTTGTATCTTAATTTACTGACGTCTTGTTAAGAAGGTAACAACGGATTCTTACAAAGCTTTTACGTAGATTACAGTGTCGTAGTCAGTTTTTAATACCATTGTGAAAAACAATCACACGAAATATTGATTTTTTTTCAACGGCTTACCTCGTAATTGCAACCAGAAGCGTGAGTGCCCTACTCACTCTCTATATCGCATTTTTTGGCAGGTTATTCTAATTGGTTGGATTAGTACATAGTGTAAAGATGTACCCTTACTCAAAAATGTCATAAAAGCTTTTTCGTGGGTCCTTACATTTAGGGACGTTCCCAAAAAATCACTTTTCTTAGTATTTTTTAAACTTTGAATATACATACTTATAAGTGTCCTCTAAACATAGGAATGTATAGAATATGAGATATAGGCTTTTAAAATTTGCATATTTAACATGTAAGTCCTATCCAGACGTTTTAGGGCACGTTGTGTCGACGCCTCTAGAGACTTTAATGGTCGCAATACTTCTTGGGACCGTCCTTAAGGCTAAGGGATACAAGTGTATTTTGTAATATTGCTTGAGGTAGCTTAGTTCAAATC